>OMNM01064895.1:11190-26446 GCA_900302745.1 Parablennius parvicornis | reverse complement strand
CAGAAAAAATAAATTACAGAACAGGAAAAAAAAGCTTAAGGGGGGGAAAAAAAGATATTTCTTTCCTGTGGCTCGATGCATAAAAGAAGAAAATAATTTGTCAATTTCCTCTATCTGTTGCAGCTACACTCCAAAATTAAATCATTTTAATTTGGTTAAATCTATTTCCACTACAAATAGATTAAATGAATTCATTTTGCTCCTTCTCCTCAACTACAGACAGAATTTAGAAGAAAGGAAGGACTTAGAGAAAAAGACTTAAAACTAACTCACCAAAGCAAACTTCCAACGAGATGCTATCGAAATTTCTCATGATCAACCTGTGCTGCATGAAGCAGGTGTGACACAGCTTTTTATTTTCAGTGTAAGTATTGTGTGTAGCTCTTTGTGACGCTCGTCTGTGAACGGCAGGATTTAAATTGGTCTTGTTGTTCTTCAGTCATGTCCATTTAGCAAGAGCAAGCAGTAACTCTCAGTCAGAGCCATATTGCATCATGCTATAAAGTTTAGGACCTCTCTTGTCTGCCTTTTTATGATCACAATGTGACTATGACCCAGAGAGCAAACAACAGTGTTGGGAGTGTAACTGCCCCCACTTTCCAAGCCCAAAGAGGACAAAAAGGGTCAGCAGAAAAGCAAGTATACTTGTCATCACTTCCCTGATCACTAAGTTTTACACCATGAATTTGCTGTGTGGTGTCAGAAAGTGAAAGTCTTACTGTAATATAATACACTTTAAAAAAGAGGTCTGGTAGCAGTTTAGTTCTATATCAGGTCTATCCACTGGCAACATTGTACATTTAGTCTTTGTGGGTCTTGTGGCTTTAACATCCTGAAGGCCTCTTTCATCCATCGTATCATTGTGCTGATGGAGATAAACAGGCTCTGACAGCTGCATGTGGTTGTAACATTCATCTGGCCACTGATGCACTCAGACAGCCCATCAAAACACATCACACGAACGTCCACATGCGAGCCAGAGGGAAATGACAAATAAATTGCTTCCCACCTACAAATGGAAAGATACCAGATAATAGCAACTTCAGTGGTGACTGCAAAATATAGATCATATTTCAATGTGACTTACCGTGGTTGTGTGGGGCTTTCAAAATGCCATGGCGATTGAATTGAGATAATACTACTTTACTAGAGTTGTACTTTTCCACGTTGAACACTAATAGGTCATATCTGATTTTTCCATTCAATTACTCAGTAAGTTCTGTATTTGATGAAGACTAATATCAAGTAAAAAGATTAATTACATTCTTACTTGGTGAAATATGTTGTGTTGTGCTTTCTAGTTACATTGTGAGATAGCGTCTGAAAAACAATCAGGAACAAAATAAAGGAATGAAAATAAGGAGATGCAATCAGTTGTATATGTAAGAACATTTAGCAGGCTGCCGTTTTGTATTTCTAATCAACTGATTGAATGTCTCGTTCTCAGATGGCAAAAATACCTTGAATTGTTCGCCCAGAGGCAAATAAATCCTGCATAATGTGTTTATCTCTGCTCATTTATTAATGAGCGCAGTGTAACGCAATGAGGATGCAATTCAGCTTCTGTTTATTTAGAACTGCTGTCACAATCATGAATTAAAATGATCACTATCATTGGAATTGATTAGCTCTAACTAATAAACCACAATGTCTTTACTAACCAGGTACCAGGTTGTGACAAGAAGCATCACTTTAGAATCTGGAATGGCAACTAATCTAGAGATTTAAAAAAAAGAAGAAGAAAAAATGCAATTGACATCACATGAATATCAGAAGGATTTTTCAAAAGACCTCCATCCACATGTTCACTTTTAATCCCTAAATTTCAAGATTCAAGAATGTGTCTCCAGATTCCTTTCCTCACATTTTTTTTAAACTGGCTAATGGATTTAAAAACACAGAATGGACAGACAATTATAACATGGCCAGTTTCATACATTTAAATCTATATTTATCATATTTAACTGTAACACATCTGGGACTCATCCTGTTTTACATCATAAGTCTATTTTGATGATTTGTTGTCATACTGTTTATTTTCTGTATGACATCAAACACTCAGTTCTAAAACAGTATGTATCTTATTATTATTATTATTATTATCTTATTTGTTGGCTGTCATTTCTTATGAATAATGACAATTCTTTCCTTCATTCTTTCTTCAAACACATAAATTGCTCTTGAGGTGACACGTTACTTTCCTGTTTTTCTCCCCTCACTTTTATACTTCAGTGGTTTGAAAAAGTATTCATCCCCCTTAAACTTTTCCACATTTTGTCACATTACAACCAAAAAATGTAAATTAAATGTGTATTTTATTGGGACTTTATGTGATAGATCAAAACAATGTGCTGCGTGATTGTGAAATGGAAGGAAAATGTTTCATGGTTTTCCATTTTTTTTTTACATTAAAGTACTGAAAAAGTGTGGCATTAAAAAGTATTCATACCCCTTTAGTCTACTACCCCTAAATAAAATCCAGCAGAACCAAGCACCTTCAGAAGTCACTTAATCCAGCTGTTCTGTGAAGGCCTCGGACATTCATTAGATCATCAACCAGGACTTATCCTTATCCAACTCCCACATTAAACATGGCTGCAGAACTTTCATCCATTTGAATCTTGAATCTTGAATCTCTGCAATCAGAATACATGTGATGCTGAAAAAATAATCTATGTATGTATGCATGCTACTTCCAGAGTAGACTATTATAATTCCATATTATCAGGTTGTCTGAACAGCTGCATATGAAGTCACTCCAATATTAGCGTCTCTTCTTTTGCTTCCTGTTAAGTCTAGAAATATAATTTAAAATCCTTCTTTTAACTTATGGAGGTCTTAACAACCAGACTCTATCTTATCTTAAAGAACTTTTTGTCCCATATTGCCCCAGAAGAACACGTCATTCTCAGAATACTGCTTACTGGAGGTTCCTAGGTTTTCTATAAGTAGAATGGGAGGCAGAGCGCTCAATTTTCAGGCTTCTGTCATGTGGAACCAGGTCCCAGTTTCAGTTAAGGAGGCTGATACAGTCTTTTAAGTTTAGGCTTAAGAATTTTCGGTGTAATAAAGCTTACAGTTAGGGCTGTTTGAAGACACCCTAGACCATTTTCTAGTTAAGCTGCCATAGGTTAAGACTGCTAGAGGAGCTACAATGAGCTTCTTTCTACTCTCACTCAACATGTTTAACTATTACGTGTCACTAACTTGTACATGTAGTCCATGCCCCTCTTTCTCTCTCTCTAACTTCCTGCAGGATCTCTGACAGTGGAACTGGAGGTTCATGGTCTGAGAATCCTTACTCCCTACATGAACCAGGCTTTGAATCCCACTTACAATCTATCTGTTGGTCCTATCTTTTTCCCCTCCTTCTATCACCTAACCCCAACTGGAATAGCAGAAACCCAGCAGCTCTGAGCCTGTTTCTGCAGGTTTCTTCCTATTAAAAGGGAGTTTTTCCTTTCTTTCGTCACTTACGTTTGCTCATGTGGAATTGTTTGGATTTTCTCTGTAAAAGTACCTTGAAATGACTGTTTTGTATTTGGCGCTACATAAATAAAATTGAATTCAACTGAATACTTTTTCAAGCCGCTGTATTTGAGCAAGGTGTTTTCTCTAAAAAATATTGAGCCGGTCCCTAATTGTAACTGACTGATAGAATGTTATCTAATGGTAAAACCAGAGTTGGAATTTTGACTGAGATGCCTCAAAAGAATATTTTACTATGAGGGTTAAAAATTGTGTTTTGCTTTGTGATTGGATAAATTGCAGGACTGCAGCTTTCTAACTTTAACTTGAGTAACGGAGTTGAATCACTACTTCTGCTTTTCACAAAGTCTTTGTTTACACCAATACCTATCTACACTTCTATTTCAGTAAAGAATGTGACTCTTTTTACCGAGTGTGCATGAGGTGTTGTGATTGTTGTTTATCCACACCAAACAACAACATTCACTTGTGTTGAATACACTAAAAGTGCAACTACATATAGCAAGACTTCAACATATACCCTGTCTTTGATCTGAGCAGAGTACTTGATTTGAGCAGAGTACACAGCTGCAGGAACACAAGCCTGGAAACCTTGGCAGGATTTCACTGAGCGTATAAGTCTACTGAAAATAGATCAGTTCAGGAGATTGAACGAGCATCCTTGACTGACCCTGTCATCATGAACCAACCTTTGACCAAACCAAACCACCAAGCTCAGACTTTCCATCTAAAAGACAGCGGCGGCCCATCAATTATACTGAAGCAAACCACTCACGAGGAGCAAGATTTGTGAGACGACACGTGAGTCCCAGACGCAACAGCAGCTCGCACACATGCCGCACACGTACACTTCTAACCTAATGAGCAGAGCTTTCTAATAACAATGATGTTTTACAGGCAGGTATACTGACAGTGACAGAGCATGTCTGTATATGAATAAAACATTGATCCTGTTTGTGGTGGCAATAAAACTGTCTTCTCTAAGCTAATCTATAAGAAAGCATTTATCATTTTTAATGCTGGTTCGTTCTGAGCTCCTGTCCCGTTGATTATAAGCTATACTTATACGTGTTAGTAAATGTGTCAATGATAGTATATAATACAACTTGTGAAGATTGATGTATAACCCTCTGACCTCTCTTTATGAGAGGAAAAAAACTGTACTTGTGTGTTTCTCATAATAGATGTGCTTCTTCTTTGAGGAAGACTTTATTAATATTTTGTTACATTGCAGCAGGGATATAGTAAATCCCTGCCATCATTATAACTGCCTTGCAGGTAGGATGATGAACAAATATCCATTGACACGTTTGTAATTATCACTCTTGCAAGCATTGCTTTTAAACTGTAAGCTTATCTCTGTCTGTCCTTTGCATGCTGGTATTAGAGCCACATCTCTGCACTCTTAAGTGTGTCTTTCGAGCGTCTGTGCTCTGGCGCACTGTTCAACTTTTCCCTTTATCTACACTCTTTTCTGAATAAAATTGTGCCATCATCCCGCCAGTCTGGATGAGGGGAGCAAGTGTATCATACAACATGAAGTACTGTGAAACAGGTTGTGATAATACCATCCAGTGATGATGAAAACACAGAGGAGAGATAGAAGTGGAAAAACACCCAACAATGGCACAGGGGACAGGGAATTTCAGATATTTCTACGAATGTAGATCATGAGGAAGACGAGAGGAAAGAAAAGGGAGACTCATCCCGGTGTAGGAGTCACATAGGAATGTGCATTATTCAGAAATTCAATCTTTTTATCACCCTATTGTAAGAAAGTACAACCAAGCTCTGACTGTACTGAAGAGAAACAGATCAAGTATAGAAACAGTTAAATAATACATTGATCCGAAACCCTTCTGATGGCCCCTGAGATTCTTTTTATATCCTTTAGATTCATTATTTCTCTTCCATACAGTACAAAATTTCTGTGATGATCAGCTTTCAACTTAACATGACTATCCTCCTTTATCCACACTAGCCCAGAGGAGTCGCAACAGCAAAATCGATTGGTTTCTGTCAGCGATATATTGAATGAAGTTGATGAACATATTATAAAGCTAGATGTGAGAGAAGATTGAAATAATATTGTACATTTCAGTGTGCTTATGCTGGGAGTTACAATAAATAAATACATTGTCATTATGCTTGTATACTTGACGTATTCTCATAGCAGAGCTCAGAGTCCCACAGAGCTATAACGTGATTAAACTCTATTATGAGCTGAGCTTTAAAAAAAAAAAACTACAGCATTAACGTTAGTTAAAAATCTTTCACGCATACTCTTGAAAGTATGACAATAAATGGAAAGGCATATCTGCATGCAGATCATACTTTTTCATTAAGTACTTCTCAAAAGTTATGTTTTTTTTAAAAAAATATGTCATGTTTAAAACATGAAACCTGAGAACAAAAAAAAAAGTACTATCAAAACATTACTGCACAGCTAAATCTAGATGCTTAGGTGCAATGACACTGCATGCATACACAAAGCTAATAAATTCAATATCTTACACAGTTACAACTATAATATGAAATTCTATGCAAGACTTTTTTCCCATTAAACAACAGGTTTATCAAACACAATAGATTTTCTCTGTTGCTATTTCTCTATTTTGAATGTACCAGAATTATTCCTCCATAGATTTGAAAAAAAAAAACACATTTTACAAGTCACAATTCATTTCATGTATGAGTAAAACCAAATCTTAAGTCTTTCATAATTGCATTTTTCCACAGAATTTTCAAGAAACAATTTCTGCTATATGTGCATGCACATCCTAAATCTGACAGAGCATTCCTAAAATTATAAATATTCATTAAAGAGTATCGAAGTGTGCTTTAAAAATGACTCACTATAAGATGGTACTTGTAGACTCAAACTGAATCTCATATCAATAATAGTGGAGAGAAAAGAAAACCTCTGCAAGACAAATCCTTCAGTAAAGGACACAGTTGTACAAATGAACAGTCATCTTCCATTAGCAGAGTATTGAGCATCTGTTAGTCACTATGTATACATACTTGATAAGAACACAGCCGGAGCCACCCGGGGGCGCAGTCCAAAACACTTGGATGCTGGTCCGCCTGCGAGGCGTGCTCTCTGTCACAGCAGGGGGACAGTTGGTCATGTACTGTGTTTCCTCCTCATCAATTATCTGTAAAACATTTCACACACACACACACACCAAGAAATCAGTAATGAATGCTCTTGAGAAATATTCACCTTTGAAGGACCCAGAAATAGCACATGTGATTTTGTTCTTGGCAAGTTGGTTCCTTTTGTCAGCTCTCCAGCCTATACACATTATTAGCAGCAGGAGTTGAATTTAATTTGCATACATCATGCCTTACTGTACAGTTATGCAACAAAAGCAGAAATAATGCGCTGATTAGCAACCAGAGATGTCTCAAGCATTGGTGAATATCATCAGATAATGGGAGTAAGTGTGTGTTACAGCAGAGATTTGATCTCATTTTAGGATTTGTGAACTCTATATTTAGTCCCATAATAAATGCTGTGTTTCTGGTGTTTCATAAAGATAATTCCTTGTAATGTAATTGGATTTGTCAATTTTGACTTAGATAAGTTGAGCAAAGTTACGTGTCAGAAGATTTAGTTTTTTTTTTTTTTTTACTTCTCTTTGAGAGGTCACAAGAGTAAAAGCTGGGAGCAACTGCCTCTGAGTGAGAGAAACCAGATGGAAGTTGGTATTTTTATGGTGTGAGTCTATGTGAAAATCTATCACTGTCAATGTGCTGAGGATACAGACGCAAGCTGCTCTGGACCTCAAGGTTCATAACCCAATAAAGATGGTTATGGTGTTATGGTGTCACCCAGAACAGTGATTAATCCAGTCTAGTGGCATGCCGCTCCGTTCCTCCATTCTATATATTGTGTGTCACTCTCGTAAAACAACGTTGTCATTCACCTGGTGCTGAGCTGTGTAGAAACTCAGGCACCAATCTGTGTTTCCAACATAATTTTGTCTGGGTGTGTTTGTGGCAGGTTTACTGAGAGTGGCTTAAACACTACGTCCTCGTATTCAAACCACAACCATTATGTCGGTAATCTCATGAGCTTTATAAACGTTAACATGGTGAGTTGATTTGCAAGTATTGATCATGCAACTACTATTGAAGTAGTCCATCAGTTTTTCTTCTTGTTTAGGTAGACAATCATAAATATTTGTTTATTCTAATAGCCAATGAAATATAAATACTGATTAAAAATATGATTAATAGTAAATATAGTGGAAAACAGCAGTTGCTTTGGATTCCTCAATGATGATGTCAAACAAAAACATGCTCCCCGCTAGCACTGTTCTCTGCTGTTAGTTGCAATGGGATCGTGAAAACATCAGTACAAAATGAACTGCCAGAGACTGATGGGTTTCCGTATGTCATCATGGGACATATGGGAGATTATATAACAATACATCCTGCTGTTGTGCTCCACCAGCTCATGTGTTCTCATGCTGTTCATTGTCAGTTTTCTCAAATGAAGCTTCATAATACTTCTTGTGAGTTGTTAACAGCCTTTAGGAAAATTCAGGCAAGAACATCAGAACGTTTGTTCTCCTGTCATGTCCAGTGCTGACATTAACACGTCACACCACTGCTTTTGACAGTCACACACTAGTTGCTGACCACAATTATGAGATTATTTTCACAGTTACAATTAGTCAATTTTTCAGGTAACTCATTACTTTGTTGTAGATAAACATAGATGTATCCAAATATTGGACTTTGATAACGACTGATGAAAAAAAATCTAACAAAATAATGTGTAGACTATGCACCACCATTTTATTGTGACCTGCATAGGGCTCAAACATCAGCTAATGTGTCAAAGCAACATTACTAAATGTACATTATTAATACATCGTACATAAGAGAGACAACTGAAAG
Source organism: Parablennius parvicornis (assembly GCA_900302745.1). Classification (NCBI taxonomy): domain Eukaryota; kingdom Metazoa; phylum Chordata; class Actinopteri; order Blenniiformes; family Blenniidae; genus Parablennius; species Parablennius parvicornis. The sequence goes on along the minus strand of OMNM01064895.1, from coordinate 18,046 downwards.
CAACTCACAAGTTCCTTTTCTGCAAAAGGAATTGTTTTGATGAAGTAACTGTATTCAGACACTTCCTCCTAGTATCTTACCCAACTCTGGCCAGGTCTTTTTTTTGTTTTGTTTTGTTTTTTTAATACTGGTGACTCCACTATAGCACTGGCATGCTCCACTCAGCTATGTACAAGTGACATAAATCACAAAATTTGCAGCAGCAATAATAACATGACACACAAAATAAATCAAGCAGTTTGTTGCCAGCACATTTTCATAATCGATTTTAGTCAATATAATTGATTCCTGGTTACAGCCTTGATTTAATGAGCTGGAGTGGATAGACGAGGCATGCAAATCACTCATTTGACTGTGATTAGAGCCAAAAGCAATGCAGTATTAATTGAGAAAAAGTTCATTTCCTCCACCTGAATGGTCTGAAAAGGTGGTGAAAACAGGCAGGAAATTGGGGGGAGTATGACAAGTGTCTTTTTATGAAATGTCAAACCAGAGGAAACTCTAAGCAGGTTTGTTGCCAGATTTCACAAAGCCAGTAACAAAATACCTGGAGTTTTTCTCAAGAAATTCCCTGGAAGAAATTGACCACATCCACTACAAAACAATAAAAGTGCACACAGTTGAGTTTTTTTTTTTTGTTGTTTTTTTTTCATTTAAATGGTGTCAATGATTGCTGTTGGAGTTATACAGCTATCAAATTCCATGTTTAATGGCCAGGCTGAGAGAGACTTGCTGTCCATGTGAGGACAGCAAATCTCTCCCTGCTCCTGAGACAAAGATCCCCTGCCAATAGAAAAAGGTCAGAGTTTACCTTTTAAAGCTCAAATATTTCGACTATACAGAGCTTGGATTGCTATAGTCTAATTAAAGCTGGGAGACCAGGCCAAGGGGTGGGAAAGTCTATGAATATCAATATGAATATGATGACTTTAGGTGCTCTATATTTTCTTAGCTTTTTGCTATTTGTTAAGCTTTGACCAAATACTCATTATTATGATATAATTAACATTAACCAAATTCTTCACATATTTTCGGGACATGCACTTGTGTGCTAGTCAAACACTTAATACGTTTGTCTTGAAGAATTGGCTAATGTCATGGAAATGCAGGTTATCTTTGAAAGGAAAACACTAGCTAACAAAATGGCTCACTTTATGACAACTATATATCTACTGAGTGCACTCCTTATGACATACTGCTTTATGCAGTGCATGAGAACTGGAAAGCCCCGAGCCATTCTTGAATAGAAGAGCTAAGGGAAATAAAGGCAGTCACACCTGAGAAGAAAGTAAAAATGAGGGAGGAGTGGCTGGTCGATGATACAATGGAAGCAGAGCTCCAAGCGGGACTCGGTGTGTAACTGAAAGGAGCTGCAGCTTCTTGGTCAGGATGAAGCAATTACTAGAATAAAGTCACAATAAAAGGAGCATAGCACAAAATGTATAATTTGAACATTTGAATGTATTTTTCAAACTCACCAGGAATCAATTGAAAAAGCTTTGGCAAAATTTAATTCCCTTCCAATGCTCAATAAGTAAGTTAACTTCAAGATGCAAAAATCATGACAGTATTTCCTAAAATTCACCAGATTTCGCTTTATTCAAACTGAAAAGCCCAAATGAATGTTGCCCTCTCCACTCTCCACTGCGCACTTGAAATACTCGGCATCTCATTGATTTTAACTGGACAGAAAATGAGTTGAGCTGGTTGCATGAGGGAGCACAGCCAACGATGTAATATTCACTGTGCAGAGACCAAGGATCCGTTTGATAGGAAGTGACATCAGGGCAGTGAAAGCGTGGAACTTTCTCACTCCATAAAGCTGTCACCAGAGAATTTCCTTTGTCATGCTATGTTATGAATGAGCTCTCTTTGCAAGTGGCTGTGTCTCTGTGCTAGTGTGTCCAGGCATGTGTGTCTGTGCCCTTGTTTTACTCTCTTTGTAGGCTCCAAATATTGAGAGCAAAATTTTGTGAAGGGTCTCACCTAATTTTAGAAACTACATGAAACATAGTGTTTTTAGGGTTAAGATATGAAGTCAAGGCTATGGTTACTGATAGAATAAGGGTCAGAGAAGGCTTTTTCTGAGTGCGTGCATACGTGCGTACATGTGTACATGTGTACATGTGTATGTGCATGTGTGCGTGCGTGCTTGCTTGCGTGCGTGCGAGGGGAAGCCAGTTCATGTGTATGCAGCCTGATCTCAGTCTGATGGATTATCCCCCTCCTCTTCATGTTCCCATGGTTCCTAACAGGCATCCTGGGTTGTCCTGACTGGACTACAACGCATGTAAAGTGGGTGAAGTCTCATGGGAATGCATTGAAAACCAGCTGCAAGAAGAAGAAACCAATTTGCTCCAAAGTGACCTATGATCTCCTTTCAGTCCCCAGTTTTAAAGTCTTTTACCAAACCCTGACACCCATTGTCAAACAAGACAGAAAAAATGTGACACACTAGTGAAAAAGTAAAATAGTCTTTCTTGATTTATGCATCAGATTTTGCAGCTTATTAGGCTTAACAATAGCTGCTGATCGGACTCAAATAATAATAATCGACATCAATCTTTATTAACATGGTAACTCTAGGAAAGCATAATCGGTGCATTTTGTATAGATTCTAAGTGTCAAAACATCATTGGTGCCCTAATGTAAGATCATGACTTCCCCCTTTGTCTAATCGCACAGACACACAGCAATTTGCCTTTTCTTGTCCTATTATCTCATCCTGCTGAGAAGTAATGTCCCGTCGGACAAGGCCAGCATTCCCTGCTGGTTTACACTCCTGCCAAAGAAACACACATACACACACAGTGGCAGCTGACCTCCCCAGTGAGCTCAATAAAAGTGCTTTTCATCAAGTGGGGAGCTGTCCTGAGACGGCTGAGATTGGGCACACCAGCAGATTTCAAATGAGCTGTATGTTAAATAAAGCCCGACGTCTTCTGTTGCAGATTCCTTTCTCTCTTTTTTTCTTTCACAGCCTGGAGGCTGGTCCACTCATAGCTCTTTCAGAGCACAGGGATGGTGTGTCTGTGTTGCTTTCCCGACATAAGACGCATGAAACATAAAAGACTCACTGGGCAGGTGATAATGAAAAGATATCTCTTTGGACAGCAGATTGTGTGCGATACGGTGTCATTTATTGCCTGCAATGAGCCAGGCCATTGTCCAAAGCGATGAAGAAAACCTCTGATTTCTCAAAACCTGACAGAAATCAAATTATAAGTGATGACATGCCCACTTTTCTTTTTACTTTTAGCCAACATCTAAAAGTCAGTGACTACTTTTTTTTTAACCTGACATTTTCTGTGCACGCAACATGTACTCAAGAATGGAGTAAAGGGACTGAGTGTGACTCAAATGACGCAAGGTTGCCCCTCTTTACTCCTGACACTTAGCGCCTTTCACGCCGCATCACCCTCCGCCATATGGCTGAGGAGCAAGCTCGAGACTGGTATTAAATAATAACAGCATGACATCATTTGCAAAGACAAATAAAAATGGGGAACGAAAAAGGCTGGTGTTAATACTGGTTAATGTTAGTGAGGTGCACACAAGACAAAAAATTAAATGATCCCGTTTTTCTATGTCTTCCGTATTCAAAGCTCAGGTTCACAGAGAGCGCCACAGCATGACAGCCACCGTGATCAGAGCAGCCTGAGGACTGCTGTGCGAACTTTGTCGTGAAATTCAGGAGAGGCTCAGTAAAATAATAGGGTTTTATGTGGGAAGCAACTGAAACCGACAGGTTCACAAGAGTCTGGAAAACAAGAACGCCACGCGTGCTTTTAAAGCCATTTAACAACTGCTTCTACACAGGATATGCTCCAACAAAACATATGATTTCAAGCACTGAGCAGGAAAGGGATGTGGCTTATGTTCAGACTGGGTGTCTGTATGTGATTTGATAGCTTGATTCCATACATCTGTTCATATAGTACACTGGGTTTACCCTTGTGAATTATACCCCAGTATCACTCTACTCTCTATCTTTAATAGTTTTGAAGTTAAAAGGGTGCCTCACTTGCTCAGCTACCTTCAACAATTTGAACAGTTTGTGCTCTTATGCACCACATAAGTGCAGTAAATTTCTGGAAACTGCAGCCTTGACTCAGATAAAATAAACTTTGAATGGCTGTAATAAACTAAAAGGGAAGACAACAAGACCCAGTAAACACTGAGGTATTTAAAGGTTATGAATGCCATTAAAGTTTCACAATGCTGTCACCTCACAATCTGTCCCACACTGTGACCATGTTGAATTAACAACTTAGGATGTTACTTTTTGTGATTCACACAGCAATATATATTTACAAGTATACATAAACGAGAAATGAAGTAATGTAATAAATCTATCATTTATTACATGCTCATTATTTTTCCACTGTCTAATATCTGTTACACTCTTGCTCTCGCACATGCACATGTGCATGTGCACACACACACACACACACACACTCACACATACACACAGTCCATCAACTCGTCTCTCTAAAACCCCACTCCTCACACCACATTATAATTACAAAGACCTCTCATATTTGGCCATTATAACATGTGCGTAGCAGCACCAGTTTCCCTGCATTCCCCGTTTTTCCTTTATACTCTTGCCCCTCTCTGTTCTCTTTCCTACAGTCCTACAGCACTCCTCCTCGAGCTGCCTATGTAAAATGCTAATTAGCCCTTAAACCAGTGTAACTGTACACCCCCTACATACATGAAATGTATACCTGCATATGAATGTATGGCTTCTTAAAGTCTTCACACTTGTACCTCAACAACCTGGTGAAGCACAGATGTGTGTAGCTGAGCTGAGGGTCGGCTCTTTTCATATGCTATATCAAGCCTGTTAGAGGAGCTGAGGTGAGAATAATCACACTTGGATATGTGAAGCCTGGAAGGCGGCAGAAGCAGGATCTCCTTTTCTGTCTTCACACATCCTGCACAGTGCTTATGCTGGACTCCAGAGGATAGATGGTATTGGCATTACTGTTAAACCATGTGTGGTTAACAGGGTAAGCTTGTCTTTTGTTAGTCTTCAAATGTATTGCAACATGAACATTTGTCACATGATGAATTGGTTTTCGTATAGTGTCTGAAACAATAGTGGGAACTATACCATAACAGTCTTATCAGTAGCTGCTACATACCTGGAAATTCCCAGCGTAGTCCTCATCCTTGTCTCCTTCCGTGCCCTCCTTTAGGGCAATAAGTGTGAACCCTCTGAAGTAGGAGGGGCTGGTTGCAGACAGAGTAACTAAATGGAAACAAAGAAAAGGGAGCATCTATCACTTAACATGGATGAATTATAATCTTCACTCTCAACAGGGAGCTAAAGTGGCTTTCATGAATTGCGTGCCAGAGTGGTGTGGTGGCATCTGCAAATTATTCATAGAATGCTTTGATAACTCTAGAAAAGGATCCTTTATCCAACTCTTATCTGTGTACTGGCAGTCTTAACATGGCAATGCACCCATACATAGATTAAGTGTATATTGCTTCAGGAAAGGTTGACGTTGTCGGCAACTTTAGAGTTCACTCTTCAGACTAATGAAGTTGCCACTTTAATCATGTAAAACTGTTTTGTGTAACGGCAATAAGCAAAATGTTGAAAGGAGCAGAAGGGCAATGAAGGAATCAAGTTCACAGAGCAGATGGCACATGGCCATTCACTGCTCACAATAACACTTCAGACAAAAAAAAATCAGAGACTCACTTTAAACAGGTCTTTTTTTCATGCAGGTTACAGAAAGCAGACAATAATTAACCAAGGGTTTTTGTTTTTTTAAAGAATAAAATTAAAAGCTTTTGAACATTTTCAGATTGTGCCCCATCAAGTGTAAACACATGGCTACATTTGAATTAATATTGTTGCTGTTTTTGTTGTTGTTACAGCTCCAGTACTTAACAATGTAGTGGTATTTGGTTGTTTGAATTATGAAAAAATAAGAAAGGTTTCTGAAAAGCAGAATACATAAAACACCAAAGCATGCCTTATACTTTTGCTTCAAGTGTCTTGTGTTAAGGGAACAAGTTTAGAAAAAGAAAATCCGATAGAAAGAGAAGAGCTCCATGCAAATATGGTGCATCCCTCCAGACATGGTGCTCTTTACCCCAGGGATGATGGAGCAGATTCAGTTTGTTCCGTAGCTGGAAAACAACCATCCCACCCACCCCCACCTCTTCTTTGCAACTATATACGGTCATTTCAAGAAATATATAGTTTTAAACGACATAATTACTGCGAATCTAAGCATTTAATAATATACAAACTATACATACGGCTATAAGAATGTAACAATCAAGTTATAAAAATCAAATCTCTGGCAGCCTTCTTGAGAAATGTTTCAGCTTTTTGTTCCCCGAATAAAATGGGATGGTCTCTTGTCTATAAGGAGATGCAGACTTATTTCTTCACTCGCTCCGACAGTTGACATTCAGTGCCCATTCACTAAAACGGTATCAGAAGTAGATTGTGGAGAAACTTATTTTCAAGTTTGCACAGATACCTGGTGAATGACAATGTGCTCATAGTGCACGCATCGTAATCAACTAAAGAAGAAAAGAAAAGAAAATCCAACCTCTGTATGTGCTGCCTGGCTGGTAGCTGTCCGGATCTCCCTCGACGCGGAGCAGAAACTCGTTGTTGCCCTCCTTCCGATTGCTCTGAGCCCGTAAAATCCGACTACAGTACCCGTCCGATTTGCCGGCTCTGTCAAAGGGCTCCTCGGTGAATGCAAACATATTACAGCCCACCGAGGAGACGAGGCAGAGTAGGACCACGGCAACGGGATGTGTTCCGGTGGCTGTCATCGCCAAGATTTGCGGCGTCAAAAAAAAAAAAAAAAAACAAGTA
>OMNM01064893.1:5307-16281 GCA_900302745.1 Parablennius parvicornis | reverse complement strand
TATAAAATGGATCGATAAATGATTAAAAAGAAATTGAACTAAAAGTTTTGGCTACATCAGAAAAATAAAAAGCAAGTGAAATAATTAACTCATTGAAAGCTAAATTAAAAAAAGTGGGTCTTGACTCTGCTTTTAAAAGCACCAACAGTCTCTGCAGCCCTGAGGCCCTCCAGCAGGCCGGTCCACTAATGTGGGTCATAGTGACAGAACGAGGCCTCATCAAAAGTCCTGGTCCTGACACGAGGAACCCTTAACAGGCCAGTACCAGAGAACCTCAGGGACCGCAAGGGCAAATCTCAAAGATAAAAAGGCCCAAGACCATTAAGACATTTAAAAACTAATAATGCAAACCACTCCTGAAACACACGAGGATCCAATGCAGTGATTTTAAAACAGGTGTAATGTGCTCCCGTCTTCTGGTCTACATCAGCACTGGTGCTGCTGAAATCTGGAGGAGCTGAAGGCTGCCGATGCTTTTCTTGAGAAGACCAAAAAGCAGGAAATTAAAGTAATCTAGTAGAAAATAAAAAAGCACAGGTCTATTGGACTCTATATATCTGAAAAAATGTTTCTTTAATGATAGTCTAAGGCCCTATTTACATGACAACATTTTCAAATGAAAATTGAAAAGTTATAAAAAAAAAAAAAAAAGAACTTTCACTGCATTTTAGGCAAACCACTGAAAACACAACTTTTTGATAACTCCTCCCAAGGTGGATCTTTTAGAAAATGTTCTAACTGAAGTCTGTGGAAACGGGGAAAATCGCAACATTTCTCTTACTTCGCATGTGCACCATGAACGGTTCTTCTGCACATGCTCAGTAGATGTACAATAACATTTGCCTCCATAGTGTCATGATGTCTCTCCTTCTGAAGGACTGAAGACGTACTGCAGGTAATAACTCCATCACGGCACAACTACAGAATTCGGAAGTGACACTTTGAGCTTAATTTACTCAACGTTTATTTGCCTGTGATTGGGATAAGCTAATGTAAAATAAAACTCAAATCAATTTCTGAAAAGGGGCTTTTTGGGTTTTGACATGAGCATGTTCTGGTAAGGAGAGGCCGACTCCTTTAATTAGTGGAGGCACTGTACTTTATTTTTTGTTGTTTTGTTTTTGTACAAGATAAGAAGAATCCAATCACTCATAAGGCAATCGACCCCTGCTCAAAGCCGACCTGAACACATCCTTTCCAATGAGCATTTAGAGTACCAGCTTCCACTTGCCCTCATAACAAAAGCACTCATTGTAGGCTCTCTTTCTATTTTTTCTTCAGACTTAGGGTCGGAATAATTTTTGCTCCTTCAAGTATAAGTGGTAATAAAAACTAAGTTGTTAAAAGATTGATTTGAAACAAAGTACCGAGTGATTAAAATAGCATTTGATTAATTTGTGATATGATGAGAAAACTGAGGCGCGCTTTATTACTTTGACGTGTCTTCCATTTATCATTAATCATTGACTCTACAAAGGCGCAATTTGTCATTTAAGGAAAAAGTATCTTCAAAGGTTCTGAGTAACGAAAATAACTGCTAATTAATAATAGAAATGATGAACGTCATGTGGGTTGAAAAACAGGGTGATTAATTGTCTTGCGTTCAGAATGTTGCCAGATTTAAACTGAAGGAAAAAGTGAAAAAATCAATAAAGTCTCTTTTTGATTTTACAAAGTGAAAACTCAGGAGTGATGCTGGGACTGGATTTCAGTTCTGAGCTGGTCCTCTGAGGTCACGTTTACACGACAAAGTGACAAATCATCATTGCTTTTTGCACTTTGAAAACCATGTCCATTTGCACTGAAAACAATGTTGTTAGCGTGCCAGGCCACGAGTTGATGCTGTTGTTTGTTTTGGTAATGAAACCAAACACACGCGCGCAGGGAACAATACCCTATAAACATTAATAATGGTGAGTACACGCACATTCATAGGGATAGACAACAAAGCTCTCTGCTCTGAAATCACTTCAGGTAGTCACTTTGTGTGCTGTAGCTCTCAAGCTGCTGTCACTATAACTTCGATGAAGCAGGCAATATAGCTGAGTTGATCACGGTTTCTAACCCTCAACTATTTCCAGCTATTTAGTATCGTATCAATTCTAATATATAAACTGAGAATGAAAGCCTACCTCATGTTAATTTTGGCAAACACATGAAAATCACAGTAAAGATCTTTGTCACCTGCTGCCTCGGGAGAATTCAGCTTCTAAATTGAGCTGTTTGCACCGTGTGCCCTTTAACCAAGCTTTAGCTTCATGCTCCAGTCTCAGTAAATCTTGGGAAAACCCACACATTTTCAGTGATGGCGCCTCATCAGCTAATAGTCTCTTCAATGGCAATTGTCTTCTATTGAATCAAGAGTCAGGTCTTCAGCAGCGTTTCCATTGATCGCTCGATTGATTGCGGTCTCATTAGATCAGACTTGTTGTTGAAGCAGCTGCTGGAGCGGCACAGATCCATCTGACTACTGTCAAAATGCCAAGTTGCAAACTCAAACCAAATTTCAAGTCATTATGGTTTATATTCCTCCTTCTGTTCATTAGGGTTTGATCTTAGACTGGATATAAAAAAAAGCAACCAAGCACTTTCTGCAGCTTCAGACGGACACAGTTGTCATTTTCCAACCTGAGAACCCCTTCAATGTCCATTGGCATGATATAATTTCAAGTGAAAACGGTTGATTTTGTCATGACAACCCCGCACACACACTTATGTGAAAATAACAATGCATGTAAACATTAACAGTGGCAAGTACACAGACATTCTTATGGACAGATGATGAATGGATGCCATTACAGTGACTCAACCTTAAAATACCAAATCCCTGGAGAATATCATCAGGAAATCATGCTAATCTCGGGTCCGCCATTGTTGTTATTATAAAATATTTTCTACAGCTTCAGTGCAAATGCGCATTAAGAGCATTCAAAGTCTGTTGCCTATTTCACCGTCTACACAGAGACGCATCATTTTCAAAAAGACAACATCAGAGCAATTTCAAAAAATTGCATTTTTCCCGGTTCCGAACACTGCTGTTGTAAACTGACCCCCAAAGCGCAACAAGCTTTCTGTTTTTTCTTGAAAAGTGGTGCAAAAGGGGCCTTAGCTTGCGTTCAAAGCAGTCCAACTATGCTCAATGACTTTACTTCTAAATGATTAAACACTTCTTTGGAGATTTTTAACCTCCTAACATTTCCTTGACAAATGACCATTACTGAGATGCTGCTGTTTTTTTGGAGAGAGACATTTCCTCCAATGGCTTTCCATGAGTTTTACTCACAGTCTTTTTTTTTATATATCTATGTTGTATCCCATCGCAGACATTGCAATATTTCTCAATCTCCTCTGGTGCTCTTCTTTTTCATCGCATATACAATATTTTTACTTTTTGCCTCTGTTACATACATTTTTTGTAATGCTTTGATCAGTTTGATATCTGTCTCCACCAAGATGTTCAACCTTGAAGATACCAAATCTCAGTTTTGTTCATATGAGAGCTCCATCCAATCATTTCATGGCAAACACACGGAAATGAACGCACAAACAATCTAATTTCCAGCAGATCCTTCATATTTAATTAGGGCTTATTTCATGCAAAACCATTACTGGTGTACCCATTACGTGACGCAAGTCACTCATAGTGTTTATCGTAGTTGATCACATGCAAATCGAAAGCAGTCTGCTTCTATGAGCATGCAATTTGGCACATTTTATCAAGAGTCTGACGCACAGAGTTTAGTTCCAGTAACTGGTTGATGGTATTTTAATGTCATTACCCAGAAGTGGATGATAGATTGGGGATGAGTATATGAGGATACAATCCAGCTTTTCCCTCCAGGTTGGTGTCTTTGTTCCTGTGTTTGGCAGTGCGACCTCTGATGCCACCGCCATCCTCAACCTCAGTTAAAATTTAGGGTGCTCTCTCACCCCCAGAGCATCTCTCACTTCATCCAATATTTATATGCTGTGTAGGGTATGCAACCACTTTATGAATTTTAGAGTGTTTTAGAGAAGTCATTTATCTGCTGTCCCCGGTGGACATCCAAGAGGGCATGCAATCACTCACACTGACAGACATTCAGTTAGCTATTGATCGGCATTGTGTACCTTAGGCCATCATAATGTAAGTTATCCGTGGGTAGCTTTAGCAAAATGCCTTGGGACACAAGTTCTCGGTTCCGGAAATTGAAGCATTCGGTTCATTTTAATGAAATTGCTCACCTCTGCATTAATCTCCGATTGGAGTTCGTCTTGGTATTTTGCAAGATCTGGGATAGGGGTGTCAAACAGAAGGGCTGTGGTGCAAAACAGGGAGGCTCCAATCTGACTCGCCAAATCACAGAGCACAAAGTATGCATTTGTTGAATAAAGGTGAGCTCAACATGGAGTCATGGGGAACCTCAGATGTATTTTTTTTAAATCCCAGATTTGAGATTACCAAACACAAAGGCTTTTGCAAGAGGCTCCAATGCAGCCCGCTAAACCACCAAGCGAATTGCAAACATTTTAAACATTGATCTTTTTAAAAAAAAAAAAAATTTTTAAGCACATTTCTTAAGCGTCGTGGACACAACACAACACAAACCAGATCTGAGATATCGATGATGCTGCCATGAAAGCTAGCTATAGCGTTGCTCTCAAACCAACCTCGGAGACGTGCTGAATTAAAATGTGTTTGACACCCCTGATCTGAAATATCTTTACTGTAATGAAAGTCTCCTGGAATAAACCAAGCATCATACCTGTTTGAAAAGTTAAAATCAACCATCCATCCATCTTTTATACCTCAGCCTTTTGGGGTCAATCCCTGTGACAGGTTACACCCTGGACAGGTTGCCAATCCATCACAGGATATCGACCAAATTAACTAATAAATCAAGTCAATGAAACAGATTTCTTGGACAATGTAGACAAACCCAATGGATAGAATAAACCAAGCCAGCTCCAATGTTAACCTCGGTTGCTTTTTGTCCCTTCGTTTTGACAGTCACTTGACTCCATTTATCGCTATCTAATTCGGCCAATGAAAAAATCCCCGGCTTCTACGGGAAGCTGCTTTCACTCAGTGTTTGCATGACAAACACGACAATCTGCCGGAGATGAGCAACAGGGATGGAAGGTGACCAAGTGGTATGTGCAGAAAGGAAGAACAAACAGACTGATAGACAGATGGAGAGAAATCAGCTCACAGCAAAACAGGGAGAAGGAATAGTGTATTGATTCACAGCATGGGTGGGCGAGTGAAGAGACGAACAGAAACTGGATGACTTAAAAAGAGAACAATAAGGAACACTTGACTGACAAAAAAAAAAAAAAAAATTATGCCCACACAATATGGCTGTAGATGAGAGTCCAGAGGAAAAGGCAGGATGAGAAATAACTTTAAATTCAAAATGCACAACTTTCTTTTTAGGGATAGTTTATGTGAAGCCCCCATGTTATCATTCCTGGCATGTCAAATTCATGTTTTGCCACGAGAATGTGGTGCACAATGCTGTGTAACAGCAGGCATGGAAACAGGAACAGACTGGATGTTGTAGTGAAGGCTGCCGCTTGAAACTTAACATTCCCAAAGCTGAGAGCGATTGTTAGATACTTGCATGATGTTGCTGGGATCACGCACAGTTTGAATATAACCATCCAGTTTTATTTAACTAGTCAAACTCATAACCGTGGAACAAGATTAACCTTGTGGCCACAAAGACACAAGACCACTTGTACAGGATTACAGGATCTTTTTATACCTTCTACCATTTTGGAATATGAATACCTGAAATCACCAAAATCATACTTTGTGTCAATCTTTTATATCTATGGACAACTTGACTTGACAAGTGTGCAAAAATAAAATACATTGTTATCATGCCACCCATCAGCACGATGGCATTTCAATGAAAATCCATCATTTTTGTGTTTTTGCTTTAGAAAGATTTTGCATATACTGTACACGGCAACATTTTGAAAAGAATGTCTGTTTAGCATTTTTTGAAAATACTCTAACTGGCATGCACTAACAGCATTTCAAAAGTCATGTTTCCTAGTAGCTCCGAGCACCACTTTCATGTAAACAGACAAGTAATTGAAGTTTTCAGTTTTCCCTATTAAAACATTGTCATGTCAACATGTTCAAATCCATGAGCCACTTTACAGGATTGGAATATGTAGAAAAGTTTGGAATCAGCTACCATCACATTAAACTCTCAAGCAATTTGATGAATGACTGATTTAGAAAACTTACTTTGGCAAACAGTTGTTATATCATTAATATATTTGACCGATCGTTTCCGCTTTATAGAGTACCATCAAACACCCAAACTAGTCCTGCAATGTACACTTTGGTCACTCTTTATATCCCATCATATGATTAATCTCTATTTAAAGGTTCCACTCAACCAAAGCGTTAACAGGTTCCAAACTTTTTAACCAGTTTGTGGACTGGTGTGAATATATTGTAAGACTTCAAATTCTTAAACATCTTGGAGTCTGATATTTACACTATCGTTGTCCTCGTCTTGGTTGTGGAAGACTACGTTTTCAGTCAAAAAAGGCTTGTTAGAAGGATTTGAAGACACGTTAAAGGTATGTGTATCTATAAGTGAGGGGTGTTGCTAATTCAAGAAGATAACCTTTTAGCTGATATTATTCTTTCTTTCTTTCTTTCTTTTTTTTTTTTTTTTTAGAAAAATTTGTCAATTTGGTACCTTTTGTTCTCGATTTGACCTCTGAAATTCAAGTAGACAAAACGACTGAATTACAATGTTCAATGTTGGACGCCAGTCAAGGAGAAATCAAGACAATCCCCTCCGCTAATTTGGTGAACATATAAGCATCAGTAATAATACAGACAACTTTCCCCATTGTTCTCGAAGAAAAGAACATTTTTCCAAATGTCTTTTATGTCAGATAATAGCGATAAGACACTGGGGGATTATGGGTTTCAATCTGTGAGAACGACTTCCTTTTAATGTGGAGCCGCAGCTTGATGTCAGTCAGTGGAGCTAAATTCGCTGATTTGAGAGGAATGGCCTGATGAAAGACGGGGATAAAGGCTGGTGAAAATAAGCCGCTCAGCACAAAAAGCCAGTGGGAGTCACATTCACACAGTCAAGGACGGCCGACTTGGTTCTGTAAAGAGGGTGGGTGAGAGGATTTCACCACCATTTATTCACTTAAGCGCTCTAAACTGGAGGCAGATTTAGTTTGAAATGGAGTCCCCCAGACTTAGAGAGCTCCTAACCTGAACGGAATTTAATTAGTCTGGATTTAAGTTGATGATACTTTCATCAAAACTCTTGTTTTAGAAGCTTTAGTGTATGAAGAGAAAAATCATGGGACAACTTCTTGAAAGTTGGAAACTGCTTAATAACCATTGAAGTTATACCCAAGAAATTAGGTTATATTTGTTTATTTGTAACTTATCACCAACATATTTAATAGTTTTTACGATATAGAAGAAGATGCACGATCAAATAAGCTTAGCTTCTTCCTGTCAATTAAAAATAATTACTAACATGTTTAATTTATATGTCTGAAATCATGATCATGATTATCATCAAGAAGTCCTAGTCATATTAGCCTGTCCTCTATTCATGAATAAAATCCCTAGTTCCTAAAATTTGTGACAATTTTCATTCGAAAATAACTGCGTATATTGAACATGTTGAAACTGATGCAAATGCACAATTTTTTGCATTTTAATTTCAAAAAATTGTCAAGTTTCGAAGGCAATGATTTTGAAAAAGGAAACAGCAAATACAATCAAAACTGTTGGTTGTTTTTGTCATAAAACCACACACAATACGCTATGAACATTAACCATGGGGAGTACACGGACATTTGTATGGATAGACAAAAAATGGCATTGCTAATCCGGGTGACTCTCAACTATAAAAGTACCAAGTCCCAGGACAATTTGGATTAAGAGTCATGATACTCTGGAGGCCAACATTGTTGTTTTTGTCCAGCGACTCGCCTATGTGCAAAACACCTATTTACAACAGGTGTGGTATGCATGTGCCGCAGCAGTGTTTCATAAACTTGCATTTTCCCCGTTTCCATGAAGTCAGAGCGTTTTCGAAAAGTTCACCCTTGGGAGCCTTTTTCAAAAAGTCGCATTTTCAGTTCCTCTGAACACCGCTGTTATGTAAACACACAAACACATGAAATATTTTCCATTTTCATTTCAAAATGTTGACATGCAAACGAGGCCTGAGACATTTTACCTTTTGATGGAAATGATTGGCTTGTTTTGACACTTCCAAGAAGATGGAACAGATGTGTGATATATGAGTCTATCACTTCAAAATATGATCTTCATTGCTGGATTTTCTGTTTTGATTCTACAAAATCATTTGGCAAAAAGTGTAAACTGCAGCCAAATTCTAGTACAAACAAACTTGGGATGGGTGTTAAATGCTTTCTTGCTAGGATATTCAAGGTCTTCCTGAAAAGAGAGTTTGTCTTGATCGAAGCAAATTGTCCTGATTCATGTTTGTTCTGGTGTTTTTTTGGGGGTCGAACTCTAGGCCACGTTCACACGTACTTGGGTATTTACAAAAATGATGATATTTCTCTGCATTTGGGCTTTGGATTTACAAATAAACGCAGCTACAAGTTACCACAAATGATCATTTCTGAAAATTCCGGTTGCCGTGGAGATTTTGAAAAACTCTGCGCCTCTGTTTAAGTCTAAATCCGTGACGTCGTGTTTTTTTTTTCCAGAATTCTGATTGGCTCTCATGCCTTGGTCTCCCCGTCCTCGCGTCTAATTGCCGAGTGTGTGATTAGCTGCACCTGGTGCTTTTAGTATATAAGAAACTGCTCTTTTGTGCTCTGGTTGTTGGTTTGTCTACATTTCTGTGTGAGAGCGCCTCTGTTGCTGCATTCAGTGTGTCTCTGCCCTCTTGAGCTGCAGCTTCACTGTGCCTTTGTGGCCTTTGCTCATTAGACTGTGATTTTTATTTATTTATTTTTTTGGATGTTTGGTTTCTGTTTTGTAAAATTGAGCATTCCTTTCATTGTACAGTGGTGTCGGTCATCCCTTGAGTCCACATCACCCACATGTAACACAATTCTTCAAAACATCAATGCATTTTTTCAGCATTGATTGAGCCTGATTCAGCTGCCTTTTTATCATGCAATCTGTACAGAGCAAACTTCATGTCATGGCCCAAAATTTCTTAGATTTATGTTGCACAGTGTGAGCTGTGAACTTATAAGATTGTTAAAATCGCAGTTTGTCGCCGGCTTTAAATGCTAAAAGACGCTGTGCCTCTCTGAAGTACTCGTTTTACCCATGTTATCAGTGTTGCCAACTTGGTGACTTTGTCGCTAAATCTGGCAACTATTCAGGTCCTCTAGGTGACTTTTTCTTTGAGAAAAGCAACTACTGAAAAATCTAGCAACTTTTCTGTGTTATTGGAGACTTTCTAGTGTTTGGCGACTTTACCCTTTCTCCACTGAGAAGAACCAAAAACCCAGCTCGTAGTCAAACCCCATGCTGGTTCAGAAGTCTTACTTTTTTCTCTGAATTCTGACTCTTTTCTCAGAGTAATAACAGAAATAAATATATATATTTGACCTTCATTTTGTTTTTTTTCAGGGGCCCTAATCCTCCTCTGTAAGTATCAGTCATGAATAGGACACTGGCTGATCATGTCCTGATCACGCCTCACATCATGCAGGAGACTGCAGCGTAGCACCAGTTGTTTTT
Organism: Parablennius parvicornis; assembly: GCA_900302745.1. Lineage (NCBI taxonomy): Eukaryota > Metazoa > Chordata > Actinopteri > Blenniiformes > Blenniidae > Parablennius > Parablennius parvicornis. Next base: position 6,566 of record OMNM01064893.1, on the reverse strand, counting down.
CTCTCGCATATTAAAATTCAACTTAGACAGTCAGTTACCCTGTTATAATAAAATACATATTATTAATTTACCGGTATAACAAATACACATTCTAGCTCAAGGCCCATGGGCCACATTCGGACCACATTCTAAACAAAGCATTAGTTTTGAAGTTATTTTGAAAAAATGAAAAACAAAAACAACACTAGAATCAGCAGAAGAAAGCTCATTTGGGGTTCTAAAAATATTTAGGGCATTTTTTTTTTTTTTTTTTTAAGTTTTTGTCTCTTCCACGACGTTACTCCTCTCTCCTACAGCATCCTTATAATTACATGCAAAACTGCAAATGCTTAATTATGTAAATAAGTGATAACGCCATTTAGTGATTTCCAGCGACTTTTCGGACAGCCAATAGCTACTTTCCTTACTGAGGAGTTGGCAACAGTGCATGTTATGTTCCAAATATTCTTATTCATTGTTAAATGCTCTTCTAGTTGATTTTAAATTTGTCTTACTTGTTTTGCTGCCCCCGTTCCAACTTTTTTGCCACATGTTGTTGCCATCAAATTTAAAATGATCAAATATTTTCCATGAAATGATAAAATCAGTTCGAACATCATTTGGGAATGAAATATGGGCTCATTCAATTTGCAAATTAATGCAGTCTACATTTATTTAACACAGCTTTGCAACTTTCTTGGAGTTGAGTTGTACAACGAACGTCACGTCATTTTAGTTCTATCTGAATAATGTGTGAATATTTCACACACACAAGACTGTTTTGGCTAGACAGCTAACACAGACTCCAGCTTGTGAGCCAGTCTTCAGTTTTTGCCAGTTTTAACAAACTGATGAGGCCAGTACTTGAAGAAGAAATATTGCAATAACTGAAGGTAGACTACATGGCTTTTTCATTTATGACTATTTACAACTCGGGCATCCCCAATGAGGTTGAGGCATTTCCATTTATTCAAAATTCTAAATTAATGAGTTGGGATTTGAAGAACACGACAAGGAGAAGCTGTGAGACGAAAGTGAATTTACTCCTCATTAAACCCTTCACGTGGTGTTCAGTCCTTCACGTGAAGGTTTGTATTAGTGTCACTTGGGGCACCGCTGGCCAGCAGGTGTCATTGTTGTGTTAGGATTTATTCTAAAACAGCTGCACGCACTCAGCCAACAGGACATGTGGCAGTTCTGGGTGTGTTTGAGTGTGGAGGCTCCCCCGATTGGCTTGTTTCCACACTCCTGCAAAGACGCTTCTGTTAAGGCAGCGCGTG
>OMNM01064892.1:10076-26357 GCA_900302745.1 Parablennius parvicornis | reverse complement strand
CTGTGGTCGCAGGGAACTTCTCCACTGATATCAAAGAACATTTGCTTCTTTTGTGAGGAGACAGAGTGGAGGTGCTCATTCCTCCCTCATTCTACCCCGCTGTCATAAGAGCTCCTTTATCCACTGAGAGCCTGCAGAGCGCGTGTGTGTGTTTGTGTGTGTCTGTATCTGTGTGTGTGTGTGTGTGTGTGTGTTGTGTTTGTGTTTGTCAAGAGTGTGCACGTGTGAGCGCTCTGTTTTCTGCACCATGTGTCTTTTTCTGTTTGTTTCTGTTTTCTGTGCGTGTTGCAACAGCTTCACAGAGTGTGAGGTCTGTCTCTGTGATGTAGGAAAAATCCCACACACCCACCCGTCACTCAGAGATTCACATAATTTGCTTTTGTCTGTTTCCATTTTTGTAATTTACCAGAGAACTCCCACTTGCTCACCATCCAGCCCGATCTGACCACCACTACCACCAGTTACCAGGGGAGCCTGCGCTCCCGCCATGACACCACGGGGAAGTTTTCGATGACCAACGGTCCTCTGCTGGACCCGCTCCCCAACGGCTCACACACTCTGCACAACGGCAAGCTCAACCCAGACCCTACTGAGTTTGTGAGCAGGCTGTCCACCCAGAGCTACTTTAAAACGTTGCCCCGCGATGTAGCAAACACTTCTTACGGGACCTTTAACTTCCTCGGTGGGAGGCTGACGATCCCCAACACAGGTGGGTTCCTCACTAAAGAGAGTACGGGGTACACACACCTGCTGCTTCTGAGTTCAGCCAACACGGGCAGAAAAAGAAACTGAACATTGTTACATTGGGTTTTGCAACATCATGCTCCAATTTGGGGGGGAAAAGGCACATGTTCTGGGACTTTTATTCTTTTGCACTTTATTCAGTCTGAATCACAGAAATATTTTTTGTTGCATTTTTCTGAGATAATAGTACAGGTGGATAGTGTGGTGTTGCTGTAGTTGACTCATCAGGTTCATTTTATTCTGTGATTGATTGTGAGGAATCCCAAGAGTAATGGGGTGCTGCAGCTGTGGTGCACTTCAGTGATTCTCTTGCTTTTGTCAGTAAAAACAATCCAGTGAACCAAAGTGAAAAAAGCCTTAAAATGTGATAAAAAAAAAACCTTCATTTTGCTGTCAAACATTACCCTTGCAACAAAAAAAATAGATGTTTCTATTTTTTAGAATTATGGGGATTTATGGGTATGCTCCTATTAAGCCTAAGAAGTACAACCTGAAATTTCTTGATACTTTCTTATGAAAATAACTTTCTCTATAAGTTAATGTTGGTTAAAGCCTGTTGTTTCCTTGGTTGCATGATTTCTGTAGACTTTATCATGCCTATTGATAGTCATAGAATGGCTGTCATCTTAATGCTGTTTATCTAGAAAAGAGGTAACTTCCTTTTACCACTGTTCTATTATGAACCTCGGTTCCATACTGATTTGTTTTTTACAATCTTCACACTAGTGTGGACCCTCTGAGTAGGAATTTTGTTCCCATGAGCCATATCTTTGACTCCAAGTCTTTGGAGTTTGTTTGTGGTTGCTGTTGTTGTGAGGTTTTGCTCCGCTTCAGGGTGATGGCTGTTGTGCTTTAAATTAAGAAAATTAATCAGATACCCAAAGTAACTTATTAAAAACATAAGCTTATTTATACTTTTTTAAGGTAAATGAAATAATTGCAGTAATTATGCATGACTGATCACCTTCTTTTGAAAAAGTTTAATGTAATCTATTCATTGCTTAAAGTCTGTAGCTCAGGAACTTATTTTCTTTTTTGTTTATGATCAGCAGATAAATTTATCGGTAGTTCAGCCTTTGAATTTCTTCTTCAATCGTTTATCGGCTATCTGAAAATCTTGTGTTTGGTCTTTTTCCGCTTTCATTCCCCAAACAAACCGCGGCACAGTCCAACTAGATTCAGGCCCCCCCTTTCCAAACAGTCTTAGTCAGGCGGTTTTGTTCGCTCCAAAGTTCCACGGACCCTGAGGGTGCTCTCACATCTTCGCTTTTTGGTATCATTCAAACAAACTCTGGTGCGTCAGACTGCTTGTTTCAGCTCATTTGAGCTGATGAAAGCTTGTGCTCTTTCCACCTGTTCATCAGTATCTATGACATGAAATCCAATTGTAGTCTAAACTGAACAACACTCTGAGCATTTCTCCCATCAGCTGTTTGTGACTCCAGACGTGTGTATCGCACACATACGGCCCAGCAAAGTGGAGCACGACTTGCCGTCAGTCTCCATGTAGCAGAGATGATCGAAGATGACAGTCAGGACCACTGTCTCGTGACTGTTTTACCTGCTAGTCCATATGTTTTTTTATGTTCACAGCTCCTGGCTTCTTTGTAATGCACACTGACACCAGCTTGCAGGGAGTGTGTCGTATAACACCAGACAATGTTGTAGTTCTATTCTTCAAATAAGAGAAAGAATCTAAACAACTGAACATCTGCTGCTATGTAAAGAAATACTGGAGGAACGAGTCATTTTAATTTGCCTTTCTTTTTTTGCACCTACTTAGGTGGCTGTGACTGGACATTAACAAGGAGAATTTATCAGTAACAGCTGAATCTCATAAACATCCTACTTTCTTGTTGAACGCAACCTACAATATTGAGATTTAAACCTCACATATGTAGGTTGCTTAAGTTCAATCCACAATAACACACAAGTATTTCAGGGCTTCAGATGAAGTGGTTCAGTGTGCTGGCAGTATTTCTGTCAGGGATACAAATGAGCTTATAAACAGCTGTAAGAGGAACCGATGAAAGCCAAGAAAATAGATGCAGGTCTCGTTTTAGAGGGGTGATTAATGTGGATTGAGTGTGAAAGGTTCACTTGTTAATTTAAAAAGTGACTAAGTGTAATATGAAATCAGACACCAGGAAAGGACTGTTGTTTCTGCAGTATCTAAAATGCACAATTATGTAAAAAATGTATCAATAATCTACACGGCACAGCATAAATAGTTAAAATGAATATTCTGTGCTCTGATGAGATAGAATGAGTGTGTGCCAAATACGTCATGCACTGAAAGATTTCTGTAATAAAAACGTAGAACCAATTATTCCAATTAGGCCTCTCGCTAATGACAGGGCTGGTTGAGTTTCTCGCCGATGTCCACAAGTGTCAGTTGTGTGCTAAGTGCATGGGGAGAGAGGAATAAAGATAGTCATGGTGGAGATTAGGCTCATACAAGATATACAAAGTCCACCATCATTAGCCCCTTATTTCGATTCCCCTCTTCACATTAGCAGAGTAGAGAGCTTATATAATTATACTGGAAGACAGTGTTTTCACATGGCTCATTGTAGGATGGCCACATTAGCCAGCACGGCAGTATCTCATGAAAGAAACATTTAATTTTTTATTTTTTTGCTTAGTTGGTCTCTCTCTCTCGCTCTCTCTCTCTCTCTCTCTCTCTCTCTCTCTCTCTCTCTCTGTCTCTGTCTCTGTAGTGCCTTTTCTTACCGATGTTTTATGCATGGATTAAATCAAAGACATACACAATATACCACGCATTGGCACCTTTCCCCTTCAAGGGACACACACAAGTACAAAAATATAATCAAAACTGAGCTCTAGTATGTATCTACTCAAAGGTGGTGTCCTGTCATTTAGCACAGTTTGAGAGCGATCTAATGGAAGACATGGTTTATACACTCAGACACTTTCTCATTATTCAAACTTATTATTTTTTTTCTATTTGTTGAGCAGACCTAGTTTACAGTCTGGACACTGTTAAAATTGTGTCACACAGCCACTATTTGAACAACATTTTAAACAGGACTTTAAGTGGACGAGCTTGGCATGAGAATCACAAATGCAGTGCCACCAGACTCAAACCACCTCAGTAGCTCTCTATTCTCCAGTGTACATTCCTACACTCTCCTGGGGAAGTACAATTTTCCAGGAGTAGTCTGTTCCATGGTCTCAATTATCTACTTGGTGGCAGACGGAGGACATTTAAACTGCGATGCAGCATGTGCTTTTGTCTCGGCTAATTGTTGACCGTGGGGACGCGCGCTGCCTCGGCTGCCTGTGCACAGATTTGCATCTACTGTACCTGAAGGAGGCTGCCTCTGACCTTCAGAAAAGATTTGTTTTTTGTTTTTGCAGCCATACAGTTTTGTCGAGTGGGCTGGCTTCCTTTGTGAGATGACAAAAGCTCTGTTCAGTCAGAACAAATGAGCTTGTCCCCCGTCCTGCTTACCCCCTTTCTCTCTCCCTCGCTCCTTCTCTCCCCCTTTGTTGTTATTTGCATTAGGAATCAGTCTGCTCATTCCTCCCGAGGCCATCCCCAGAGGGAAGATCTATGAGATTTATCTCACTGTGCAGAGGAAGGAAGATTTAAGGTGGGTCTCTTTAACACTGTCTAACTGGCAGTCTTCCCTGGATGCCACTAGGCTGTTTGTTTTGATGCTCTACTGTTCCATTAGGAAAAGCTTAAGAGCGTGTGCCAGTACTGTGGAGGAAGGCGATGTAAATAAATAACGTAGCCTTTTACCGGGATGTGCACTATTTAACTTAAATGAATTGTTTGGAAAACACTGTTTATCTGGGCTTGTTGCAGTCAGTCTTTCAAGGCACATTCGTTGTAGCACACTGCGATAGTGTTATGTTATTACTCAGTCATCACAACTTGGCCCGGATAGCGAGTGAGTCCGGCAGGCTTTCATTATTCCCTGTTACAGCTGCTCGATAATTTGCCGAGGTGACAGTATCATAGCCAGCTTACAACACACCAGTAAATTCTCACTAATAACTTGATGAGTAAAAGCATTTCATCTCAATTCATTTGCCTCACTCTCTCCTCTCTCTCTCTCTCTCTCTCTCTCTCTCTCTCTCTATCCGGTGCAGATTACCCCTGGCCGGCTGCCAGACCCTGCTCAGTCCCGTTGTGAGTTGTGGCCCTCCCGGGGTGGTCCTGAGCCGGCCAGTTATCCTCAGCATGGACCACTGCTTTGACGCATGCCTGGATAACTGGGCCGTCCGCCTCAAGAAGCAGAGCTACGAGGGCGCTTGGGAGGTGAGGCAGCACTATAACTCCAGTGCAAATCCTTTGTAGGAAGACAAAGTTGCCACCCAGAGAATTTGTAATGTCTTATTGAACTCTCTGAGCTTTTCTCCGAAAAAACTTTGTGCGGCCGTGACTTGAAATGCGCTGCGAGGTACAGCGCGCAGAGGTAGCTCCTTCCCACAGCCAGCGTCTGCTTCATAGGGTTTAAATTATATTGACCATCAGGTGTTTTCTCATTGAGCTGGAACAAAAGCCTGGAAGCGCCAACTCTCTCCAGCTCAAGAGTTGCTAGGCAACATGTTTCTCAAAACAGAAATTCTCTAAGCAAATTACTGATCCTCAAAGTACTCTTCTGAGTGCTCCTTGACCATTTTTGACCGCTGCTTCCAATTACAGAGTTCCCTCCCTATATTTCTTGCCATGAAATTTTGAAAGTAACCAGTAACCTGGAGGACAAACTTGGTGCGAACACAGGCACTCTCCGCTACACAAACAAATCCAGTTTAAGACAACATACAAATCTCGACTCATCCAGGGAGGCTGGTAAGGGTGCTGACGGGCTTCATAGTGTTAGTAGGTCTTCTTTCATGTTCGATATTGTGCATAAATTATTCAGCTTCCCCCCCCTCCATGTGGCAGCGGTGGGGTGTCTGCGGGATGGATCGGCCTGTCTGAGGCAGAGGTTAGACCAGCGCTTTTAATCATCAGCCGGACCAAATATAGCCCAACGGCCCGACTGTGTGGCCACGAAAGGGGGCCCAGAAATAAAGTGCCAGGTGGACAAGAGAGTGAGAGTGGAAACAAGCGGCAAGTGTAACGGAAAGTGAAAGAAGAAAGAAACCAGACAAAGAGAGAAGGGCAAAGCAGACGAGCAGGTAATGCAGATCTAGAGGGAAGATTTGCAAGAGATGGGGACATAAAGAGATAGTGAAAATAGATCACAGACACGGGGAAGGAGAGGAGAATTGCTCGCAGAGTGAGCGCTCAGTGGCGTAATTGAGCCGCCCCACTCTCTGTTTCACTTTGAAGAAATATTAACATGATGAAAACGTGAGACTCCATTGTGGTTGCATAGCGAATGAATTGTGTCAATACTAATTCTATTGATGTAGATGGTGTCTGTTTGAATCGATCCTAGAGGGGCTCGCTGGGCATTTGGCAGGCAGAATGTTCTCTTCAGCTTGATTGGCTAATAGGAAGAGTCAGTCAACTTGCATGATGGGATTTTAGAGAAAATCTTGTCACCTTGGGTCCAATTTGTCCCCATCAAATTAGCCCAGAGAGGAGTGGAATTATCTCATAAAAACCATCTCGCACTGTGATGAAATGGCATATTTTTGCAAGTCTGTCATCCTTATTAGTGATGCAGTTGGTATACAGGCGTTCAAATGTAAGGTGATACCTCTCATTGCTTGACATCCGTTTTTGTTTTTTGTTTTTTTACTCCATGGCAAATTAATGTACCAATTAATTCTTGTGCTGCTTGCAACATGTTTTAAGATCCGCTGCTCTATTGTTGTGCAGATAATTTGGCAAGTTGTTTACACCTTGCTTTACAAATCTCAAACACATGCTGTAGGAATTTCCGGAAATCCCAATAATCGGATATTCACTGCACATCCACCGTCTAGAACCATCTATTCTTGCCAGGAATCTATTCGAGTCTCCTTTCATGTCAATTGAGCACCTCGTTCATGCATTATTAAGTAAATTGATGTGGTTCTATAGGTTGTGTGTCTTCGTATGAGGGAATGTGTGTCTTTGTGTTGGTGTGTAGTAAACTGTTGTACTGTGAAAAGGGAATTTGAGGCAAGAACAGAGTATTAGCTTTAAAGTGTTTCCTGGAATCTTATGTAGCATTACCTTAAAGACCTTAAGCTTAAATGTTTCTTTGTCACAGAGCAGGAAGAATAGAGTTTGGGGGCTCTGTTACAGCGCCACACCACCTTCCTAACAAGCTCTCTACAAACACACACCCACACATGCACCCATCAGGTGCTCAAGCAAACACATCACCCTCACCTCCAACATAAATTGGGTGCTTGACCTTCCATCCACGTCTTCCTCTCTATTTTTTTTTTTTTCAATCGCAGGACGTCCTGCTGATGGGGGAGGAGCTGGTGTCGGAGCCTTATTACTGCCAGCTTGAGACCGAGACGTGCCGGTTGTTCTCGGAGCAGCTGGGCACGTTCGCCCTGGTGGGAGAGTCCCTGCACATGGGCGCAGCCAAGCGCCTCAGACTGGTGCTCTTCTCAGATGCCTACTGCTCCACGCTGGAGTACAACATCAGGGTGTACTGTATGGACGACACGCAGGACGTCTTCAAGGTAAATTGTGACAAATGTGGCTCTGCCTGTCATTCCATGCGGCCGGCAGATTCTTCCAGGCTCGGAATTGCACCAATTGGGTGGTTTTCACATCAGCTGAGTGATGGGTGGGTTGTTATGTGTAATAGCATTGTCTGTCACGTTGGATGGTTGCTAGAAATCAGCCTGGACATGTATGAGTTAGGTATAGCCATGGTAAATTTAACAATATTGCAGGCCTGATTACACCATGCACACGTCGGGAGTATGTAATTTGTGAAAATGATGGTTCTATTGAGACAGTGCATACCGTTTCTCCAGGTAAATCATAGTATATGGTGTCTGTGTGTTTCCTGTGTGCACTACAGGGAGGTTTCACTCCTTACACACTGTCGGCCGTTCTGCACGACTACCATGGGCCAGGAAGTTTCCCTTCACTTTGTTCAACAGCATATTTTGGTCCCCCCCCACCCCTCATGAACAGTGTATAATCAAGCACTAATGCCTTCCTCCCTCCCCCGAGGACTGCCTCTGAGTAGCCTGTTAAGATTTCATTTGCATGGTTAATTAGTAAATTAAAAGGAGAGCCTGTCCCAATCTTTTCCCAGCAACCCCTGTGCTCCCTCCCTCTCTCACTCTTCTCTCTCTTTCTCACCCACCCCCCTTTTCTCTCTCCAAGCTGTTCCTCTTTTTTCCCGACACCACCCACTGCCACAACTGCCACTTTGCGCTCGAGTCCACTTTTTGCCGGCTGTAATAGCTGACCTCTCCTGTACGGAGGTCCGCTACCAGCACAAACTATGGATGACGATGGGACATAAACAGTAGGAGTCACTGGGGGGTACCCAATGAAATTAGCACTCTTATTCTTGGGAGCTGAAGATGAAATGAGCACTGTGCACTGTGCTGTAGGGTGGCAAGTACAGAAGCCTCTCCCTGCCCACATCTGTCTCACTGCCGCTTGATTCTACCCCTGCTGCTTTCTTTGTGGTCTCTGACAGCTTATTGCATGAGCAGGCGTGCTCAGGAAAATTGCTGGCTGACATTCAAATGTGTTCTAATGCAGTAGTGAATGTAAAATGTGCAGGAGGTAAAGGCTTAGTGTTTTCGTCAGACGCGCGTCACCCCACTAACATTTTACTTGCTGTCTGAGCCACTCTAATGACAGGCTTTTCTGTATATTCAGATCATCAGTTGACCTAGTGGTGTTTTTGCTGCAGTGTGACTGTAGAAGTGACCTTGTGCATCCTGTGTTGGATACAGGAAGGCTGCCGGTGCGCAAAAAACTCTCTCTCTCTCACTGCCTCTCCCTCTGGCTAGCTCTTGTACTGCTATTCTCTCGCTCTCTTAGCCAGAAAAAGGACATCTGAGCTTGTTGACTCCAGCACTTGTGCTGCCATACTCTGCAGCTCCCCCGACGCCCTTGAGTGCATTAGCTCCCCGTCTCTCACACAACCTGGTCCTGTGGTAAGCCACGGCGTCTCCGGGGTTTTGTAGTTTTTAGTGAGTGATTTAGAACGTGGCCCGCACTGTTTAGTAATCTCGACTCCACACTGCTCTTGGTGCTATTATGGAGGGAAGCAGTTCATTTAGCAAGTACATTAACTACTTTGAGTGGAGATTAAACTTCCCTGGAGAGGTTCAGCCTAATCACTAATCACTATCTTTAAAAATGCACCATTTATGATTAGACTTTCACTATGGCTGCCATTAGACTTAATTGAAGTAAGTAACAGTGGTGGAGGAACAGTAGGTGGTACGTCGGGGGGGCAAAGCAGCTTTATTGGCGTACGTTACTCCTTCAGACAAGTGAGTTTTAACATCCACTAGCATACTCGACCTTGTTCTGTTTTTTTTTTTTTAACTCAAGAAATCAACCACCCTGGCATTAAACAGTTAAACAGGCTATACTTCTGATGGAAGATGTAAAGAAATAGTGTTTCAGCAGAGAGAGGGAACTGTAGAAACCAAACAGGATGCTGAGCTTTTCTCTCCTCTTCCGTGATCGCTGGCTGTCAATCTGCTCTGACAAGCCGCTGTCGGGGAGAGTGACAGACACACACTCCCTCCAGCGCACGCGCGTGCACGCCGCACTTATGCATGCTGTACCATGGAATCTCTTATCTCCCAATTACAGCAGATTAGAACCAATGTTATTGTCTTTGATCCTAAGTGCGTGGGGGCTCTGGGGAAACAGTGACATTTTCGTCTGATGCTTGCCGTATGTTAGCAGGGCTCTGCCGGGACCAATTAAGTTAATATTTAATGTGTGTCCCACTCTTGATGGGCCCAGCCAAGGCTGGCACAGCAGCAGAGGAGACATAATCGGTGTTTGGTAGCGCCCTCACCGTGCACTCGGTTGTTCCCGGCTAGACCTGTGGGAGAGCATCACTGATGTTCTGCCATCCCACGACTGATTGAAACACCTGCAGTGAACCGGGCCTACGACTCAGTGCAGAGATGCACCGAACACCAGCGTCTAATTAACTGGAAGGACGCCGACAGAGGTGTCTTTTTTTAAGATCGGTGCAGTTACTTTTTCATGTGTGGCTGTGATTTTCAAGATCCATCATTTTGTGGTTGAATGGATGAAACACTGGTTTTCCACAGAGTTTAATCCACAGTGAACAATAGCAAAAATATTTCTGTGTTTATGGATAACTAAATGTTTTTTTCCTTTAACACCCACATGTCTGTGTTTTGTGAGGCCAGTGGCAATGTTCATGTAGAATGATTTATAATCCTCCCACTTTCTGTCAGATTTATTTTTTATGGAGGGTGAAGTACATGTCAACTTTTCCTTATTGAGCAGTACTTTTCAGGGATAAATAATACCAATACAAGTGAGTTAGAAAATAAATAGCAAGATTTCTCTTTGCTGGTTGAATTTGTTTGATTGACCTAATTTGTGAATTTCAGAGATGTTAAGTAAAATATCCAATCATCCACCTTTATAACACTTCAATCCAAATCATAGTCTTACTATAGTTAAAGGCAGGAGACACATTGGACAGGCCGCCAGTCACGCACAGCACAAACACAGACAGACAACCACTGACATGTTTTACCTATGCCATTAAGAGGCATAGGTAAAACTATTAAGTGTTTTTTTGGACTGTGGGAGAGGAAATCCATGCATACAGATGGAGAACATGCAAACTCCATCTGGAAAAAGCCCCATCAGCCCAACTGGGCTGAAAGAACTAAGCATTATGCGACCTCTGTGAAGTTTGTATTCACAGAGAGTTAACAATGCAAATTGTGTACTTTTAACTTTCAACTCCCAGCATTTTGCCAAAAAGTCTCTTCTTTTTTTTTGATGGGTATGTTTTCAAAGCAGACTTGTTACTGAAGTTTTAATTAGTTTGTATTGAAGAGGAATTACTGATGTTTTGCATCATTGTGTGTCCTCAAAACATCACGATTTAATTCAGCCTGAGTGGATTAAACAAGGCAAGATGATCCATTAGTGCACTTACACAGTGTGGACAAGTGTAAAAATACAAAAATGCTAGTCTGAATTTCATACGATCAAAAAGTTGAATTAATACTTTAACAATTTGTTTTCTTTTACTTCAGAGTTAATCATACATTTTACCAAAGAGAAATTCTGGCATTTGTCCCCCGTCTTCTGAATTACCTCCCCAACTTCTACATAGATTGCTGGGCTATTTTCATAGTCCCATGAGGATGAATGGAACCCATGCTCTCAGATCTTCTTATGGCTTCATAATCAGGTCACATTTTTAATTTGTTTTACGACTTCTTCAAAACTGACACTCCCATCGTCCTCAGGTACTTGGAGTTTAGTCCTAATTATCCTGATCCTAATCATCCTGATGGCATATTGCATCGTGAAGGTGTTAACCTGCTTCCTGGCAGATCTTTCCAAGTGCAGCCTAACAAAGCAATGAAGCAGAATCATTATTGTAGTGAGTTTAAAGTGACATTTAATAGCCATAAACTCCCAAAATCTCTGGTCTGGGGATTGAAATGGCAACAGAAAGGACGTCCCTTTGTACCCTGGGATGTTTGTGTTTGCAGATGTACTCCCTTGTTGGTTTCGCTGTAACGAGTCCAGTGCATTTAGCTTTTTGTCTCTTGATTGTAAAAAAAAAAAAGAAAGCATATCCCAGGTTTAAATGGGTGTTTAATTGATGTCCCACTGGTTAGATAGTTGCTCCTGGATTCTTTTGACCTCAAGCTATGATTCTTATTTGCGTTTTAAAGGGCTCATAAAGTGTTTATGTGCACTCACTTTGACATTTCCTCACTTACTCCTGAGCAGCCTGCTACACAGGAACATAAACTTTCTCTTTTCATGTGTGAGAGAAGAGACAAGCAGCAAACAAAGGAAGTAATACAAACACTTTCTTTTCCTGATCCCTCCATCAGAAAAGTTACTGGCAAGACGTTCTAGTAAAAGAAAATACACCTATAATTGCTGGCATTAAGTTAAACAGGACAGTCAGCCTTATCATGGAGCCCAGCTGAGAAATTGTTTCCATTTTATATTTTTGTGTTCCTGTGTGCTGTTCTTTCCCGTCATGCCCAGTGATTTATCAGGCAGAATGTGCATCTTTTCCCTAGCAAACACAGTTCCCATTTATAACTGAGCAGACAAGTCCCTTCTATTTGTAGTTATTAATCAGAGTTGACTGTAGCGGGCACAGCCACTGGAGCTCAGACTGATAGACTCTCAGTCAGAGAGGAAAAGCCTGTCACATCCTGCTGACAAATACACAGATTTATGGAGCCCACATAGTCAGGCTACTCTCTATAAACAAATGCATTTGCCTGAAAAGAGCAGCTATGAAAATGGATCGTCACTATGAATGCACATTGTTAAGCACCACATTGCTAACAGTGGAAAAGGGGGCGAGGGAGAGTTTATGGAGATATTAACGACGTGTGTTGCTTTAACATGTAGCTTGACTAATTAACCGATCAAACAGTGCTCATAATCCCCATCGTGGCGAGTTAAGTTAATCAGTTTATTACACACAAAGCCAGAACAAGAAAAAAACACGAGTCAGAGCTTGACCTCGCTGGGAGAAAAGTCAGCAGCTTCGTAGCTGCCCAGTTCTTATTATACATCCAGGCCTCTGCGAATTCTTTCATTTCTTTAGTTTTTTTTTTTTTTCTGTATCCGACAGTGGGACTGTTTTGTTGCTGGAGAAAGTTTTGGTGCAGACACTAACCTCTTTCTGTCAGCACCATCCCGAAGAGATTAGCTGTATGAGTGTCTCTTGTTTCCCAGTGGAGCCAGTCCCCAGTCCATCACAGCCCCGGCTCTGGTCCACGCCGGGAGGATGAGGGTATGTGCAAGGAGCGGGGTGGGAGGGACAAATAGATGGGGGGTGGTTAAAGTCATAGAAAACTGTGGCCATGATTGCAGTAATCCTGTTATCTCTCTTGCTAAAGCTGGACACTCTAGTGACCTGGAGACACAAATGTTAAGCTGCCTCTGTCTCCCCTCTTCTCCTTCTCTTGCTCTTTTCACTCCTCCTTGCTCTATCTCACTCTCTTTATCCAGCCTCATTGAATGTCAGGGGGTGGTCTTGGCTCTGCCTGACTCTAAATTCACAGTCTTCACACACACCACGGGCTATCTTGAATTCCGTCAGAACAAAAGGGGTTTTTCTCCTGCGGTACTTGAACTTCTTGCCCATCTCATGCATCTTAATGTTTCCATAGCTGCCCAGGTTCAGGGTATCTCAGGAGAAACCATCTCTTCTCGTCTCTACTGAATGTCAACAAAATTTTGCTCTTAGATCGTGATTAATATGTGATTTGATAAACTAATTCAAAACCTTGCATTGTTTTTCCCCAGAAAGAGCAAATACTACGCTCAAATTTAGCTTCTCATCTATTAGCAGGCTCACAGTGTCATTTGTTAACAGGATAATGGGGCGTAAAGAGGGCCATTATTCTCTCAGTCCAGAGCATATGCTGAAATCCTGAACAAAAACACACTCTTGTGCACACTCTCCGTCACTCAGACACACATGAACAATGCATGAGGGAGACTATGTCTTTTTGAGGATATACTCTTTCAAGGAGACGCCCGTGCTGTGTTTCCACCCAGTCGGCTCAGTGTCCCTGTCAGGTAGGGGCGGGATCGTGTCCTAGACTCTGTTTGAGTGTAATCCCAACATGTCAGCCTTGAACCTGACATACTGCTAGACAGGCGAGTTAGTATTCATTGTGTTCGCTAGGTGTTGATAATAAGATAATTGGCATTCTGGGCTGTTCTCTTGCTAGCAAGGCCTATAGATCCGCTTCTATAGGTCAAAGACCTGATCAAAGTCCACCAGCCAATTTGCAATGCTAATTGCACCCAACAAATAATTGCGCTTAAGAACTGTTTAAATGAACCTCTCAGGAAGCCCACATAATGTGCCTTTTGTGTCTTTACGGGGCATAATAGCAGACGGCTTTTGTGTGGAGAATACACTGCCCTCTGTTATTAACTCATTAGACCTCAACGCTTTGATTCAGAGCAGTTATCTGACCTCCCCCCTCTGAGCAAGTGGGCTGTGTAATATCACACAGCTCTGGCGTGTCAATTCAGTCAGCTGTATATTTCCAGCTTGCCACATACAGTCAGATCATTGTGCATTATTAATGTTCTGTGGCATTAATGGTGGTAAAAACATAAATACAGCAACGTAAATGCAGGATAGGAGTTGGATAATCACTGGGGCCATAATATTCATGTTAACAAGAGGATATGCAGTAAGCAAACATGGAAATTAGCTATGCACTGAGCTAACATGGAACTCAATTCCCAGGCTGAACCAAAAAGTGCTTGTTCAGTGAAGGAGAGAGAACATCAAATAACACAGGTAGAGATTCCAAATGGATAATTAACAGCTTCCTTTCCATTATAATTGGAATCAGTCTAGCCCCGTTCTTGGGAAAGAGGGCAGAAAATTGAATCAGTGTTGGCAGATAGAAATTACCGCCATTCTCCACCTTAATTAGATATCTTTGCTGAAATCATACCATGGGCAACCATGCTGGCGTGCAAAACTCAACATATGGCGACTATCTATACACCAGTCTCCCTGTTGTAGCTGTTGTCTTTGAGATGCATCTCCTCGACTCCGAGGCGCATTCTGGCTCACTGTTTTCCTTCTGCTGCCATCTTGTTTGTTTCCTTGCACAGATTAAAGGAACATATCTTATTTTTGAGGTCTTTTCACACTACTGATTTCAGAGGTCTGTTTGCTCTGTTGTAATATGGTCCTCTGATTGGAGTGTGAGGAGGCACATGTGAGCAGGATCCAAAGTACTGGATTTTTCGAGGACTTGTTCAGCACAAAGCTCCCAGCTCCGAACCAATTGATAAATCAGAGGAAATGTGGTGGATATTATCATCCCATTCCAGATGGTCATTTGGATGGCAACAAATGGTCCACTGAGCAAGTCCCACAGAGATTAAAATATTAAGCATGCATTTACAAATCTCTCCTGGCACGAAAACAAAAATGAAATTAAGGAGAGTCACCATGCGAGAACAATGAGCAGTTGACTAATGGCTCGTTCACTTCCTCCATCACGGCCCAGGTAGCTAGTAGGCCGGGTCGGCTGCAGTATTTGCATGCTAATGCAGTTGCAGAAAGCTGGGCGTGCATACAGCCAGACAAGGGCTCAACCTTGTGGCGTTATTAAAGCTACTGAGAAGGGAAGTCGATCCTGTCCTTTCCAGCTCCACACAGAGAGACGAGCTTCTTGTCCAAACATGTACTGTGCCCCCGCTTCATGGTTCACACTGCATTGGTGTTGGTGGGTGTGTGTTATATAGGAGCTAACAACCCCTTATGCGTGTCACATGTCCCTGTTGCCTCCCCACTGCTGTTCGTGTTTTTGTGTATTTCTTTTTTCGGTTTGAATAGACCCATTCTTGCTCCGAGCCGCACCATCTTGTGTGAGAGCGATTGCACCACGCAGAGTATACACACTAAACTCGCACGTTTATGGATTGCTTGGCGCATTTGCACTTACCACAGAGACAGCGAGTGTACTTCCTAATGACGCCTCTCTTCCCCGCCACTTTTTCCTCTTTCATCAGGAGGTGATGCAGATGGAGCGGCAGCTCGGGGGTCGCCTGATTGACGAGCCCCATGTCCTGCTTTTCAAAGACAGCTACCACAACCTGCGCCTGTCTATCCACGACATGCCGCAGGCGCACTGGAGGAGCAAGCTGCTAGCCGGCTACCAGGTGTGTTGAGCCACCCAGAGGGGCCGCGGGGGCCGTCGGAGTCACTTCACATCAGAGCATGAACACACAGATGTAATACAAGTGCCTGACTGAATCTGTCAAATTTGTGGATCAGCAGTTGTGAGACTTTTTAAAATTGTATTGGTCTTGTCTGAATGCTCAATTTAAATTCCAAGTTATTTTAAATTATCCATTCAGAGATATTAGAAAATAATAGTCTGTGTTGAATCAGATGTGATGTAACCAGGTAATCAAAAGTTATTCAGGAACAACTTTGTTATTGTTAATGAGAGTTCATGGTCTGCCCGTCTCTCAGGAAACGTGTTTTCATTTTAGTTGCTTCAGAGTTATGATTAAGCACGTTTGGGTTTGGCTTCACTTGGTCACTTTAAACATTCACACAAAGTAGCATTTTTTAGTCTGTTACTACAGGACGTCTCTGTCCAATAACCTTTCATTTTTTTGGCACTATGTGTAAATTTCAAGTCATTTATTGGGGTAGAGGGAGCCTTTATCAGTCTGTGTGTGCTGTCCTGTGTACTTTATAGCAAGGATACTGTATGTTTTTGTGGCCATGCATGAGGTGTGCATCTGTGCATGGTGGGGCTGGGCTGTGCGCAGTAACCCAGAGCTTCTAGCTGATTGATTACACTCGCTGCAGCTCTCTCAAAGGGAGCTTTGGTGAAATATAGAGCAGTATGTAAATAACTGGGACTTTGCAA
>OMNM01064887.1:5488-37599 GCA_900302745.1 Parablennius parvicornis | reverse complement strand
TAATCAAATCTTTTGCACAATCTAGACTAACTGTAGTGCGACATAAACTAAGTCTTATTAAAGCAACTTTTTTTGTCCTTAGATTGTCTATTTCATAAAAAACTTTTCTTATGGTTTCTTTTTTAATGTCACATGGTTTTAGGTCGTTTTAACTCTTTATCAAGTAACTTTACTTGTTCTCCTCTTAAGGTTTGAATTGCAACTCGACTGAGATCAGTAATACAAACAGTAAACATCAGATGTGATTTTTATACAACTATAAAGCAGTCTGCAACCATATCACCACTCAGCATTGACTTTACCTCGACAAAAACAAAGGCACATACTGTATGATGTTCTCTGTGATGGGTTATCGATCTTGAGCAAGTTACAAGTTGAATTTTTGCACCCAGGTGGGAAGAAGCGAATGGAACAGCCTTCCTGAAGAAGAGGAGTTAAAGAAAGTACAAACACCTCCTTCGACCTCTTGGAAATTCTGTGTCTAATGAATAAGTTGAAACATTCAAAACAGTGGCGTAATCCTTGAATACATGTGATAAAACATGTTTGGTGTGTAACTATTTAGCCTGCTCCCTGTCACAGTCAATAAAACTGTAGGGATTTATTTTTTTGCTTTGAATTGTTTCGAATCATTACTTTTCTTGGCTGCAAGATTTAGACACTAATGAACTTGCACTTCCCATGCTGGGCTGCTCTATTGATCGGCACAGTCGGCCTCAGAGGCAGAGCTGCAGTCATGGTGTGTTGTAGTCAGACAGGCGGCCGCTCAGAGACACAAAGGGAGCCACCAAGGATTACTGGATGGACTATTCAAGTCACCTTCATCATATGGGAGAACAAAGTCATCATTTGATTATTATATAAGATGAATGTCAGGAGTGCTCTACGTGACAGCCATTTGATGCTCCTCATGCATTGTAATTGGCGGCAATGTATTTTTGTGAACGTTTGAACAGGCATCACTTTGCAGGGCTTTAGTGAATATGTAATGATTCCTCGGTCAGTGGCGCATTAACACGTGAAAAGAAAACATCATGAGCATTTTGCCAGTGTGGTGCTATTTGCATACATCACATTCTGTCTAATCCAAACAATTGCTTATATATCCATCCTCACTGTGAGCAAAGCTGTGTACACACCAGGAGAACCTGTTGCATGGTTTCTAAATAAACCTGTTTGCCGGCTCTCCACACCACCCCTAAACTTTTTCAAACTGTACAAGAGGCACTTTTTTTAAATGAAGCGTGACCTTCATCTCTCATTGGCCTCAATGCCTGAGTTATAAAATGTAGGTTTTGTGCAGAAAAGACTCACATGATGACAAAAATGTAATATCAGACACATGTATCCTCTGGTCTAAAAATATGCTTTCTCATGATTTTCAACAATTAATTTTTATGATTTCATTATATATTTAGGTGCCCCTGAAAAAGCTGATGTACCGGAGTCTGATAGTGCATGACAGTAATTTTTCACTAAATGTCTTTTAGTCAAGACTGAAAAATCTAACAACTGATTGAGGAGACGTGATCTAAGTGATAATAAAGAGGCATTTGTGTTGCTCAGGTGATGAAGTTGATTGACTTGGATATGACCTGGACCTGAATTAACATGTGCAACATTAATGCATTTTGACTTCTATCAAGGATTTCTGTGACATGTAGAAGTGTTTCATTACCAGTATAACACGAACATCTCATCTTGTGACAATTGTGGGTTATGATACAACCATTCAAGTATTGGAAACTGATCCATAATACATATTACTTTCCACTGCTTTATGATGAGGAGCAGCAAAGTGGTTTGGTGAGAATGTTCCTGGTTTGAGTCCCGGCTCAAGACCATTTTTGTGCAGTTCATGCACACTTTCTCATTGTGCCTGGAAAGCCTTTTTCACCCCACAGTCCAGACAAATACATTTTAGGTTGATTGGTGTGAGTAAAATTCTCGGTAGGCATTATTGTGAGTGTGTGTTTTTGTCTGTCTCTGTGTTTGTCCTATGATGGAACTGGTGTACTCTGCCTTGACCCAATGCCAGCTGCAGTCCCTTCCAGCACCTGTGACCCCAAGTGACCCTAAGTTGGATGCAGATTTTTAAAAGAGAGATGTCTGCATGTTGTTTTGCATCATGTGTAAATGTTCAAACTGTTCCACTTTGGAAATGAAATTGAAAAGATTCTTCAAATACAGGATGATGCTGTTATTGACTGAACTGAGAAGTAGCTGAAAGCATCAAAAATATAGCTAATCCGAATAAACACTTCCTATTTCCATTTATAGAGTAGACGTGTATTGCAATGAAAGGGCATAGAACGTACGCTGAAATTTCTTTAAACAAAGAAAACAAAGCGATGCTTTTACAATACATTTGTATAAAATGTAGTATTTTCAATATGTGGGCACACAACCATGATTTGTTCACTTTGAAAAATGTTCAAATGAAACACAAAGAAAATATGGAAATTTATGTTTTATTAGTTTTACAGATTAGCAATCTCATAACAATTCAGATTTGATCTTTTATTTGTTGGCCTGCACCAAAGCTGCAGTTCCAATTTCTTCCACTTTAACTACAATGGAATTTGAAAGTCATCGAGCATTATATTCTAACAAGATTCTTACACGACCAATCCACTTCCATGCATAAAATAGCCAATATAAGCACAGAACTACAAAATTAATTTATTTCAATGGTTATTTTTTATGAAGAGTGCACAATCACAACTCCTTGTAACATTTGCACACACTAATACTTGTGTACATTTGATAGCTGGTCTTAAAGCAATTTGATTCTGTTTGATCCATGTACCAACAATTCCAGTGGTGCCAACTCACTGTCACATTCAGACAGTGGAAGAAACAACCAGTATGGAAAGTTCCAGCAGATCTGGACTGAGAGACAACAGCTCTTTGGTGGTATTGGTTGGGTTTAGCGTAGTAAGAGCAAAAAGCAGGGACGTCGTCACAAACTCCGATCTACTGCTCCCATGCCACAAATGCTTTTTCTCACGATAAGCAGCTAACTTGAATTCTCACTACTTATTGCCAAGGATTTTCCCACATGTCACATTCTTGGCTTTACCTCAAATCTATTTTGTAGATTTTAATTTTTATATTTATTTATTTTCCGGTTAAAATACAACAAAAATAACGTTTTATTGAAATTAAGTATTTGTTTTAGCTTGCACTGAAACTCTTTTTCTTGAAATTTTTCTCAAAGGTCACAAGGAAGAAGGAGTGCTGGGAAATATCCATCTGTTCTCTAATCAATTGCACCTTTCTTTCTGAGTCTAATCATCTCACTTCCATAAGTAACTCACCAAAAATAGTTCAATGAATGTTTCTAATCAAAATCAACATTTACCAGTACATACTTTTGGAAATAAGTTGTCTTCTTGAAAAAAAAACCCAACAACAACAAAAACAGTCCTTATCTTAATAATTTGTTGATTGTAAATGTGACAGGAATTAATACATTAAGTGAGCATGAGGTAGTAAAGAAACAAAGAAACAAACCTTTGTCGTGTGCATGCCAGCACATCCAGTGCCAAAATCCCCATGTCACAAATCTAATCCAAAATAAATTCACAACTATCTGGAGACTATTATCATGTGAGTGATTTACAGTTCTGCATTCATTGTGAACAAGTACTCTACCTATCACACTTTTTGTTTCACATTGAAACTCATTTCATAGCTTTTAATTTGTCCTTGTTATATTTTAGAATATTTCTTTCATGGAAACTCTCCCAAACAATTTATTTCATCAAACAAAAACATCACTTCTACACTTCACTGAAAACATTCACTCACCTCCAAAGTGACAGGAAAGCAGGCTGCTGGAAAACATTGGTTATAAATACAAAGCTGACTCACATACCTTGAATGATGTTTTCTCTCTCCGGTGCATTGTTTTGCAAAAAGTTTTAGAATAATAAACTAGTATTCGTCAAGTACTTAATTATGATCCAGATGGTAAGAGCTACAGCTCTGAGCCAAACTCACACTGATATAAAGTGAAAGTAAGCGACTTAACAGTCTTGAGGAGGGGCAGTCAGGAGTCACGACTGGACTTAACATGACGATGTGTTTTCATGCAGCGCAGTCATGTGCCCCTCGGTGACCCCTGCACGACGCAATATCAATGCCTTCCGGTAACTCTCCCCGCACGTACGCAATAACTCAAATCAATTTGTGATGTTTGTGACGACAGAAAGGAGGTTTATCATCCTGCTGCAATGACGAATGACTGTCTGCATCTGACAAATCACCAGTCAGAGGTGAACACCTGTGCTGCTGAACGATGCTGATCATGACGCAGCAACAGAAAGTACAGCTTCACTGGAAGGATGGTCTGATGTCAACATGTCCCAGATTAAACTTCAGCACCACGGTCACTCCTGAACAGAGGTGGGTAGAGAACTTAACCATTTTTACTCAAGTAAAAGTATTGCTGCTTTAACAAATTACTCAAGTAAGAGTAACAAAATAATTTCATCAAATCATACTCAAGTGAGTAATTGCTGAGTAACATTGTTACCTTTGTAAGGCTGGCTTGTGCACATTCATATAAAATTAATTGCAACTTCTTGATATAAAGACATCTTAATAGATACATGAAGACAACATTAGCCACAAAAACACGTTAAGCCTTTTCTGTGAAATTTAGAAACTTTGTAAACAACGAAGACTGTTAAATTTAAACAAGTGTACACCATAGTGTCAATCTTGAACCCTGAGTATGACATTGTTAAATGACTTTGATAGTGAGCTTGACCACTGACAAATACCTTATTCCAAACTTTGTGTTAAGATGACCATAATTTAGTTTCACATTCATGAGAATGTCTGTTTTTGTTTGTTTGTTTGTTTGTTTGTTTGTTTTCTTTCTTTCTCTATGTTTAAACTACGTGTATTTAAATAACTTGAGCTTTGTGCAGAATAGCGTGGTGCTTGCTGTGTTTTTCCTATTTCCCAAGAGGCTCTATACGAGTGAGAATATCTAACAAATCGACTGAAGCAGCATTAAGTCTAATCTGCCTGCAAAATGTCAAAGTGCTGCTCTGCTATTACAGTCAGGCAGTCAGAGACATTTAGTTAAAGTCAAGACTAAAAATGACAGATTATTCAGAGAAATAACGTCTTATAGGCACAGCTTGTTGTTCTGTGTTTTTTACCTCCGCCAAGGAGGTTATGTTTTCGGTCGCATTTGTTTGTCTGTTTGTCTGTCTGTTAGCAACATAACTCAAACATTTATGGAATTTGATGAAATTTTCACTAAAGGTCCGAAATGGGACAAATAACGAGTGATTACATTTTGGAGGTAATCTGGATCCAGGAATTATTTAAATGATTGTTTTTCATTGCGAGATAGGGCCATTTTCACAATACGTGTGTATAACTCTACAATAAAGGGCCAAGTTGCTCGGCAAAAAAATGCATGACATGAACATAATAGTTTCTACAATATGTCAGCGTTGTAAGGTAACAAATGATGGTACAGACATACAAATGACAGTCTGCTGAAAAAGAAGTATCTCAATGGATTTGATGTATCTTCAATACTTATGGAGATATCATTCATAGTTGTTAATGCTAAGGGTATATCTTATTGTTCAAGAAATATAATAAAATAGATCAAATAAATATAGAGCTATTATTTTTGTTTCACATTAAAATATGTGGAAACTGACCTGTTTGGTGTAGGTCTGCACTTTCCAAGTGCTTGTCTAGTTTTATGATGTTAAGTGTTTAAAGCTGTGATGTACAAGTCACAGTGAACACATCAGAGACAACGATGTGTTGTGATTGGAGGATCATGTCAGAGGTGAACCACCATGGTATTTTGTTGCTTGCAGCCATCTTTAGGACCAGAGTGCTGCAGTGAAAGATGACTCCTCAGTAAAAAAAATTAACCATCTGATAGCTGAGGAAAAGCAATGGTATTTTAACAACACTGATAAGCTGGGGTTTGATCTGAGTGTACGCTGAGATGAGCTGCTTGATTCCCCTAAAGTCCGCTGGAATTATGTCAAACCGGTTGTTTCCCAACATCAACAGCTACTTGGTCCACGAAAGGTCTCGTTACACCATGGAGTCTCGCACAGTCTCTAAGAGTACAGAAGTTTATCGATACTTCATTTCAGGATTGATTGATGATATAAAACTTCAACATGTGAAGATGAAAATGTTTTTGATCAGAGGCAGGATGAGTGATATACTATATTTCCAAATGTACTAATTATTATTATTATTATTATTATTATGCATTATAACAAATGCATGGGCTCTGCCAGATACGGCAGCCAGTGGAATCCAACAGGCTGAGATTCAGAACATCAGCTTCAGTCAAACACCACAGCTCTGCCATATCCAAGGTGTATCTGACTTTACTCCATCAGATGAAGAATGCAAGAGCTTTTCTGAAATGCTTTGATACATTGAAATGTGGAAATCTAAGCCGAAAAGCAATGTGCCACCGTATCTGTCATGACTGTCATATACAGTTTGTTGCAATGTTGGCCATTTGAGTTTAGAGAATATTATTTTTCTTCAGAATGGTACCCAACCAGCAGTATAGACTAACATGCTTTAATATATATATATATATATATAATAGTACTCTAACAACTACAAGTTATTCAAGAACCTACAGACACATTCTGAAAAAGTTCACATTTAATGCACTCATCCCTCCAGTTCCCTCCAAAGTAATATGGCAAGAAAATAAAATGCTTCTCGGGACTCTGAACTTCTACAATATTTAGCATGAATGTTTTCACAAACTCTTTCTCAAGTTAGAACTTTCTTGCAAATGCTATTTCTCTTATAATTAAGTAGTAGGCCTTCACTGCTGCAGCTCCGCTGTCTCAGGCATGAGTTCTGTTGTTAGTTGATTTTAAGTCTTCTCATGTCTCTCAAAAATTGCAAATCCCAACAGACAAATCATGAGCATCACTTTCTTAAATTAAACATGTTGAAAGTTCCTTTGTTGTTTTTGTGCATTACTACGTCAACCCACTGGCCAGATTTTGCCCACGGGCTGCATATTTGACAACCTCACTCTAGACAGTCCTGCATTTGACAGTTATATAAAATAGTACGGAAAACCAAGTGACTCAGATTGTTTTGTCTGAGGCAACAGATGTAATTGGAAAGGCACGTCAGAGACACATAGTTCGAATGCAGATTGTGTTTTGTTGATTGTGACTGGGGACTGCGTGGACAGGTGTATCAAAAAGAATAAAGATTTTTCTTTTTTTTTGTCAGTGATTTCTACACTCATAGCATATAAACTACAAAGTTTCAAGCAAATGAGCCTTTTGAATGTAATTATGGCTTAAAAAAAAGGATGGAAAAATCATCCAATGTTGTAAAATATTCCAATTGTTTGAGGTCCTAGGTATTACTGAGGCTTAAATGATTAAAACAAAAACAAAACAAAAAGCTAGACTTTTATCCAATATGTTTGTGGAGTTTTCACTGCTTGAATTTAGTTGTGGGGAAAAAAATTGTAACACTGTTTTTCCGATTAATTTGTGTTTTAATTGTAGTTCTTCCTCTGTTTTCTAACTTGCTGACAAAATATCTGAAAATTTTTTTTATTTTTCAAACAGTATTTCTTTGTTTATTGAGTCCTAGGTGATGCAGTGATTAGCATTCTCTTCTCACAGCAAGAATATAATGGCTGAGTCTGGCTTGGGGGTCTGTCTGTGGGATGTTCTCTGTGTATGTGTGGGTTTCTTTAGTTTCCTCCTGCAGACCAAAAACATGCATTTAAGGTTAACTGGTGAGCAAATTGGTTGTATGTTTTAATGTGTCTGTTTCTCTGCCCTTATGATCTGTCTGGTGAGCTCGCTCTTTGACACCTAGAATAGACTCCAGTGCATATATAGATAAAGGAATGTAGTCCTTGATGAATATGCATTCTTATTTAAAGGACACTTGTTTACATCGTAATTTGACTTCACAAGTTCTTTTTAGCTGCATTCCATAATGTTATCAGAATGTGTGCAGGTGTCACCAGAAACAGTTGGAGCTGTTGTTAGTGTGCTCAAAAAAGAAGAAAAAAAAAGAAAACAACCCATATACACGCACATACACACACACACAACATAATTATATTTGTCTTGCATTACTGCTAATGAGTTGCAGGTACTCACTTGTGAGAAAGCTGCCTTGGTTTACAGATGTCTGAATGCAGCTGTGGTTTTTTTTTTTTTTTCCTTTTAATTCAAGTTCTTTCATTTGGGGAGAAAATCACACACAGTAGCTAACCAAAGGTTTCGTTGTAGTGATTAAAACTAATATGGCAGGAAATCATGATTACTAGCATTTCATCCACAGTGTTTATGCTTTGTTATTTACAAATGGGATGTCTTGGGAGATAGCTTTATGTTCTTTGATCTTTAAAAATGTATATGAATATGTTGTTGGTTCAGTCGTTTCAGACAAGATTTGCTGAACCAGTGTCCTGTGTTAGGCATCACCATTATACCATCGTCAACATG
Source organism: Parablennius parvicornis (assembly GCA_900302745.1). Classification (NCBI taxonomy): domain Eukaryota; kingdom Metazoa; phylum Chordata; class Actinopteri; order Blenniiformes; family Blenniidae; genus Parablennius; species Parablennius parvicornis. Next base: position 29,089 of record OMNM01064887.1, on the reverse strand, counting down.
AGCATTTAACCTAAATCACTGCTGTGGGTGAAAACAACCTCAGTGAGCTGGCAGCAGGACTTTCGGTGTCAGTGGTTTGTGTTTCTTTCTCATAAAGCACCTGCTCTTCTTTGACTAGACTACACTACTACTACACGTCATGTAACTTTTACTTGGCAGTGACTTCTGCCAGACTGAAGCATATTATTGATGTGAGAAATTGTTTGGTTTCGCACTCAAAAAAAAAGGAAGAAAGACTTGACATGACATTCAATCTGACCCCTGTGCTGTCGGTATAATCTATCCTGTCAGCTTTCATAAAGAATGAAGGGACACTAAAAAGACTCCTTTGACTGAAACTAAGCCTCTTACTTGAATCCCACATTGCTCTTTTCATGTGTGCTTCCTTTCCTATTCCCCATCTTTGTATATAACTGTCTCTCTACTTATATCTCTTAATCTGAGCTTACTGGATGCTTTATAGCTCATATCTATAATGTATTTGTCTTTTGGAAATTCAACAATACTCCCGATCATCAACATGTATACAGGAGAGTACTGTAGTGGGACAATATGTATACATACAAGTACAATTATTATTGTACTGTGTAGTGTTAAAAGAGATGTTATATTATGATCTAATCATTTCAATTATCTTTTGCAGAATCTTACAAAACAGGGACATTTTATTTTCTACTCTTCAGCATGTTTCAGCATGTCTCTTAAATACACTTGATGAAATGATAATGAACCTGTATTGAGCACTATCTGGCTGGAGTTGGTCATAAATTGAAATTTTCTTTAAGTGAAGAGCTCAACCATTTAGGAGAGGGATTGAGTGAGGGATTGAGGGATTGAGTGATTCTTTTTACTGGAGATGTTTCTGTTGACTGAACAAACATTTTTTAATCAAGACTGTCAGACTAACTTAAAAAAAGAAACAAAAAAATCTACTATATTTTCCCTCAACATATTGTTTGTATAAAGAGTCTTAAAACCTTGAATACTCTAAACCAAGTTGATAGTAAGTGTATGTTATGATGATAAGCTGTGCTATATCGCAGACAGAATCACAGTGTCTCAGGATAAATGATATCGAATCGGTGTGGCAGTGAGCACCAGATGTCGTTCTACACAAGTAAATACACAAATACTTCAGTTGAATGGGGTTGTTTCATTAACACGATTGAATGCCTGTATTTTCTTCTTCAGTCTACATGCTGGAGTAAAATACTGTGAAATGCATTGATTTTTTAAGAGGTCATCTCTCCAATTTCCTACAGCACTGTTTTAAAAGGGACTTACTCAAGAACAGCTGCTGCTGCTGGACTGTTGACACTGTAGCTCTGACTGGTAGACCTTTAGGTGCTACCAGAGGAGTGATTTCTGGGCTGTTTTTGATCCTCATTCTGCCAGCACAGCCAAACCTCAAAGAAGATGAATGGATGGATGGATGGATTGAATCCGCATCCCATTTCAGCCTAACCCCAGATAAACCTGGCTGAGGGCTTTCAGTCAAAGTGTGGTGAATAATTCAGAAAGAAACATCCTCGTTATGTTTAAGAAGAAAGGAATGTGTGGTGAGCACTCCCCCAGCTAGTTGATAATCTCCCCAGCTCTGCAAATAGAAGGCATGTTTCCTTTCCATTCAGGAGTGTTGTAGTCTGCAACCCACCACTCATTATATAGAAATCACCTCACTGACACTGGTACCTGTGTAGGAGCCGGAGGTGATCATTAGCCCCGCTCAGCTGTAGGTTTGTCATGACAAGTCCTACAACACACACACACACACACACACACACAACACTGTCCCCTGCTTTCATGTACTAACTCCGTACCGTGTCGGAGACAGTGGGTGTGAGATATGAAGTGTGTCCAATCCTCGCCTGGGAAAGAGAGAGAACGGGAAAAAGGAAGAGAGTGCACGTGCGTGTGTGTGTGTGTGTGTGTGTGTGTGTGTGAGTCAAAGAGAGAGAGTGAGAGTGAGAGTGAGAGAGCAAGAGAGAAAACTAGTTTTGTTTTGCTTGCAAGTGTAAATTTTTGGACTTCTCTGGGGACTGAGGTCCTGTTGGCTGGTCCTTGCTTCACCCGGCTGAGTTGGTAGTTGAGGATTAGGATTTGGGATTAATTCAGAATTAGGTTTTGGGAAGGGTAAGAGGCCTGGCAAAAATAAACTCAAGGAGACACTAAATTTAACAGCAATTTCTCTTTGAGGTTATTAAGAAATATCATCTGATATTCCGATTTCTCCTCATCTTATTTAGATTTAGAAACATTTCAAAATTTTTGTAATATATACCATAGAAAAGTGTTCAAAATCTTATTTTCTAGTAGACATACGAGCTGGATCATGATTTAAATAAAATGAATCAATTTTGGGGTTGGTGAAACCCAATCTACATAAAAATGAGATTAATTCGACAGAAACACAGCATTGAGATCACATATTATTCATACACAGAAAAGAATGCAGTGTTGTATCTAGTGCTCAAATATAATCCGGAATACCTTTAGAAACACCCAGATTAGTTTGTTGATGTTGAGATTGATTTCTTGTGAATATTTTACAACACAGGTTTTAACATGCGTAACTGGTTTTAGGGTTCCATACCCTTTGACAACAACAGCTTCTAAATGTCTCTCGCTTCATCTCGCTTCTTGGACGAGACTTCATATTTTTTCTGCAGCTCTTCCTTGGCGGTACATTCAAGCTCTTCCAGGTTTCCTTTCTGCAGTGGCAGATTTTAACTCTTGTTTGACTTCTTGTTAAACTCTCTTGTGGACATCTTTATCTTTTTATCCATTACTTTATGCTTGTTGTATTGTGCTTTGGCTTGGTAATCTCCAGTTTTCATCATTTCTTGATCCACTCAGTGCCTCCAGTAACAGATGCAGTGAAGCAGCTTGATAAAGTCTTCTTATTTTACAGGAGGTTGGATGATCATTTCTTTCTGGGCTTCCTTTTCATCACTTAAAGAAACTGATGCAGTGCACTCCCACAAAGCTCTACTATACTTTCATCTTTCCATCAACCAAACATTTACCAAGTATATTTTGAAACGTACAACTTTTGTTTTGTCATCTGAGTTGGTTTTCGCAGCATTTTTTCCCTTTCCTTGGCCTTCACCCATTAAGCTCAACATGGTTTAATTTGCTGCATATGCTGCAAGCAGACGTCACCACAGCAGATTGCGCCAACTAAACCCGACAAATTCTTGAAACAGCAATTTGAAAAATTGGCACTTCGCTTGTAGCCTTTTGAATTGTTGCTCTTAATGCCATCTCTAGTATTTCTGATGCTTTCAGACAACTTTGAGGTCTTTGACACTTTAAAGGAACAACTGAAGAGTGGCTGCCAGTAATTCAGTTCAACAGAATTTATCTGTTTTTTTAGATTCCACTTTATGAAAGTTTTCCAATAACAACAATAAAAAACAGTATTTTGATCAGCAATTTTGGTTCATTTGAATTCTGTATTTAATATTTGGTGGATGAATAAGTCTGATCAGTCAAACTACAAACGCGCCAAACATGTCTGATCATTTTTATGTGGATTTCTTATCATCATGACACTTCACTGCACATGGTAATTTTGCTTCATTAAATAATGGCTCAGCTGTCCTCTCCTTTCTATTTTAATGAGGTGAGGGTATGAGGTCCCTGGGATTCATAAGTCATCCAAAAGCTATTACATATGCGAGACAAACATATAATCTGGATTCAGACACCTATCATGTTTACTTCAACATGTATTTGCAGCCTTTGTAAATATCAGTGATGGACCTGAACCCTACACTTCTCCTATAGTGGGCTGGAATTAGCATCTGGCGACTGTAAGTTGGATAAAATGACATAGTAGGTGGGTGGATGATGAACAGTAGTATATAAGGATGTTTTGTTGTTCATATGAGACAGTTACCTGGCTCACAGGTCCGTTTGCTTTTAATGAGTCATGATGATCCGAGAAGCAGAGCCCCAGATCGTCTGCTGTGAAGCGTGTTTTGAGCATAGCATACACCAGTGCACTGATTAAATGCAAACATTTATGAAACTTAACAGTCTGCATCCTTGATTGTTAATGCTGCATCCTAATCAATGAGTTTAAAGCAGCTTGATGAAATGTCATCCACAGGAAGTTCTAAATATTAGTCACTTTTTATTTGTTATAGTTCAAACAAACCATTTGGAGTTGTTAATAGCCGACCTGAGATCACTGAATCCTCAAGGACATACATACATAAACAGTATTTTTGATTCATGCACTTGGAAATGAAAGTGTAATGTCAGCCTCACTGAAGCTTTTCTTTGACTGCTAGTTATCATTTATTGCTCCTAATGTTTATTTAATAGTGACCAGCATACCGATCAGAGTGCTGGTCTGGAGGCGGTGGCTCTGCAGGTTTGAGACTGCTGATGTGGCGTTTGCAGAAATGAAATGAGAAACCATCATCACCTATCATCAAGGATTAAGGGACCTAATTTGAAAAAAAATACTATTGCACATTAGTGGTGTTTGCATTCTTGAGTTAAATGCGAAGATCTCGACTGAATTAAACACTTGAGGTTTTAGGAGAAATTTCAATAAAACTTTTCATGTGCAGGATTCTTTTTTTTTTTCCAACTACAACAGCAACGTGTATTAGTTTGTTTATGTTCTGTCTCTGATCAAAAGTATTCTAATTTACACAGCTTTTAATCATGAAATTGAACTTACTTCATAATAAAATATTGAATTTCTGAGAGGATATAAATAGAAGTGGATCAAAGTCCTTTTTTTTTTTTTTTACTCTCGTTGTTCTTTGTTTTGAAGCGAGATGCTTTCAGGAGCCCTGTGGGTTTGTAATTTCCACCGGCTTGGGTTTTCATTCTGTTTCATTCTGTTTGGTGTTTTTCAAAACAACATTTTAATTCAGATTTTCTTCCAGCTTTATTTGCATGCAATAAAATGACCTAAGCTTGTTAACCTCAGTGGAGCACTCTTCGGCAGCACTGACATGGCAGAACATTCCCACGCAGCTGAAACCTGCCAGAGTTCACCGGCACTTTAAGGTGAATCTCCACCTCGCGTTCAACCTTTTGTCTAAGATGGCACTCCGGTATATATAAGTACGTTTCAAGGGCCTTTCCTGGTATGAAGCGGATAAAGCTGGAGACATTTTCAGAGCCAGTATCTCATTTCACAGCCAGTTTGTGGCGTGTCTCTTTGCCTCTTGGCTGTTGGAGGCTGGAGGAGAGGTGGCGGAGACTCGGAGCACAGGTCAGGAGGTGCAGACATCATCATCGATCCCTCTCAACTGCATCCCTGAGAGCTCTGAAGTGGGGACATCTGAGAGGTGCAGGCATGTGTGTGTGTTTCTGTGTGTGTGTGTGTGTGTGTGTGTGTGTATGTGTGTGTTTTTGTGCACCTCAAGCATGTGTGCTGGGCTGTATACGAGCGTCATGAGCAGTGGGTGTGTGGGTGCGCCTGCACCCTCACTTGCGGCATCTCAAAATAGAGTGAAATTCCTGCCGGGGCGTTAGAACAAATATTTGTTCAAAGAAATGTGACACACTTTGTTCAAGATCTTTAAAGTCAGTGTAAGTAGGCACTATGAGGCAACAATTTATCATCAAAACAAAACTGCCTTGAAATAAAAACTTAACAGTCCACTTATCACGGGACTCTGCAAGTTATGAAATCTGACGACAAGATTTTTTATCTGCATATCTTAAATGGGAAATCTTCAGCTTGAGCTCATTAAGGTTGTCGCCCTGGCCTTTGTCAACATATTTCGGTCTTGCCTCTGAGAAACCGTATCTGGTATTACAGAAACCCATTTACTGATACCTCATTAGGACAAAGCCAAACAGCAAGTGCTAAAATACCAGCAGTGGAGCTCATCTGCATTCCAAATGTGCAATACAAATGGGAGTATGAAATGAACACAGGCGCGAGGCATGAGTCCCCATGCTTCACTAAGCTAAATTAAAGGGCCTTTTTGTGTATGCACATGCACGCACGATTACACACACACACACACACACACACACACACACACACACACACACAAACACACACTTGCATTCTGCCTGCAGATTAAAAAGAAAAGCATCAAAATATTTCAGATAACCATGAAAGACTCCAAACTTTTATCACAACTGGTGGAGCATGAAACATTGAGAAAATACAGGATAATGCAACTTAAGTTATGGGTTTTGTTTGTTTTGTTTTTGCAGCATTCGTTGACAGCTTCATTGTTGGTGTAGAATCTATCTGCATCTTAATTCAATATTGTGAAAAACAGCTGTTCTTGCTTATTGTAGCTTCTTGTGATATCTTTTTCATCAGTTAGTTCACTGGTCAACAGCAAGAGTTTTGACAGCAGTTCTGTTAATTATCCAAACACATTTACTCGAGTATTGGACATGCAAATCAACATTTGCACAGTTTTAGGATTTTTGCCTTGTACTCGAGTATTTCTAATTAGTCTGCCAATGTTGTACATCTCCTAAAGATACTGAGGTACGAATGTGGACACTTTTTCACACCATAACTGGTTTCACCCTTTAAATCTCATTGTTACTCATTGTTACTTGTGCTATAGTGACTGCTGGAGGCAAAATGAGATTGAGCAAACAGTTGCAGAGCTGAATATTTAGTTTCTTTATCTTTTGTTTTTATCAGTCACTTCACAGCCCCCCTTATTTCATCTTGTATTATTGTGCTAATGAGTTATTCAACCTTATTATGAAAGGTGACAAAGCTACTTACATGCATCAGCGTTCACAATTCACTTTTACATTTGATATGTTAAAGGAGAACTTTTTAAATGCAGAATTCAGCAGCAAAAAAGCTCTAAGTGCTTTATATTAACAGAAAAACTGTGATAAATGCACAAGTCAATACGAAACTGGATGAAAACAAAAAAGAAACAACATAATGATAGAAAAGGATTCTTAAAAACATAAGCCTGATTGAAACTGAATAGAAAGTAATTGCAACATAACAATTAAAAAATACAACTTTACTGACAAACTGCAGCAGCTTGTCTGTAAAGTTGTCAGCATCTGGTGCATAAAAAAGAAAAGTAGCTTACTTGGATTTGACCCCCAAAGATACACCACGAAATGAATGCAGAAGTCCTTTGTGATCTTTAAGAGAAGATGAATCGGTTGATGAATGGACAATAGAGCGCTCGGTCCGGTCTTCAGACGTACATCGCTTTTTGTTCTTTGTTTAAGTCATTGATCAATGTATTTCTTCACAGGTGAACACTGGCTATACTCTATACATAGTGTAAATGTATGGTACCTTATTCTTAGCAAAAACACTTTGCTGATTTATTTTGTTAGTAAATTAGAGACAAAATTCAAAGAAAAGTGGATATATGAAGTTTTTGGACAGAAATCTGATACATCCTTGAAATTTCTCTGAGGGAAGGACTCTGTCCTTGATTGAATTTCAAAGGATCATTGATATTCTGGCTCCACACTTGAAGCAGGAAGTGTGGGAAAACTTAACCACAGTGATAATTGGCTTGTGACGGCCACGCTTTCATCGTGGCGTCGGTTTTTGATAGATGTTGACTGACATCCTCATGAAGCATAACCAAGTGTTAAACTGTTCACCCAACAAAAAGAAGCTGTGAGCAAGTTTCAGTGCACACCACACCTGCAGAGTATGAACACGAGGGACCAAAACACATCTAGGCCTGTCTGAAGAGAGAGAGTGAAGTCTGAAACACAATCAATGATCTAAATATCTTGCAGATGCCAGATAGATCTGATGAGCAATGCATGTTGGGCGCACATCACATGTGAACAAATCTGTAATTTTTTCCTTTTTCTGGTCAGTCATTATGTGAACACGACACTTCCTGTGTCATCATGAGCCGTAGTCATTGTAACTTGATGCTCAGGCAGTTACAGAGTGTGTGAAATTAAACTGTAGTCTCCATTCCGGTTCACACTGACGTGTCGAAAAGCATGCCATAAATTTTTCTCTAGTGATGATAGATTTATGTGCAGCAGTTTGTCTTTACATTGTTTTTATGATTATTTAGTCACAGCACTTTCTTTCCGCTGTAGTTGTTTCTAGAGTGTCGTAGAAGTAAAATTTAGTTCCGTAATAGTTTTCCTCACGGATTTAATGACATGGCATCCTGGAAATACAGCCCACCTGGAAGCCAGCCTGAAGACTGCATTATAACCAACACACATTGAGAAGTGTGTGTAGTATCACTTCAGCTTTATTGATGCATTAAAAACCTTTGTTCTGTTTATCTCCTTTAAGTCACATCTTGAGTGAATGTCCTCATAGACCTGAAATTACAGGCACACTGATATTCACACACACATTTCTGTCCTCACATGGTGTTTGAGTTCTCAACATTTAATATTAAACCTGCATTGATGTATCACCGTGATAAACATGAGTCTTGTGTCTTTTGTGTTCGTTTTCAACCACATTTTGATGTTTATATTTTGAACAACCAGCCTTAAGGTCTAAGTACCAAACAGGTACAGCAGGCAAGCAAATCCCTCCGTCTGTAAGCACTCGAAGCAAGGACACTACACTCAGGTCTGCTTCTTTACATTTCCAGACTGCACTGCACTACTGAGACACCAATGCAGAAGCAAAGACTCATTTCAGTGGATCTTGTCTCTCAGTCCCATTGGTTCTGCCAGTCTCGCTGGTTCAGCTACACAGATTGGTCTGGTTTTCTTGTAATTTTAATTAGCTGAACTTTGATGAGGCTTTGATGAAAATTGATTTGCAATTGAATGGGATATGATTCTGAACAAAAAAAAGGACTCTGCACTTTCTCTCTCTTTGGCCCTTTCAAAGAAATATAATTTGGTCTTGTCTACTGGCATTTTAACTAATTACACAGCAACAAATAACACTTGCGCATTAATTATGTGCTCCATAAACTGAATTCAAAGGTATACATGAGAAATTTCCAAAATCAAAGAAAAAAAAAAAAAAGTTCTTGTCTTGGCTGCCAGAATGCCAAAAACTCTTTTCTCTTTGAACAGCATCTTGTTCCTTTTTAGTTTTTTGTTTGGAATGAATGTTTGTTTGCCAGGCAAATAGACATCTAGACTGTCCTTTGCAATTCATTATGAAACAATAGCCGGCAGGGATAAGAAATAAATAGCTGCAAATAATTCATTTAAAACTAAAAGAAAATCCCATCTCTGTTCTGGCTCAGTGCGAGCAACAAAGGCAGAGATAACAACCTGATGGCAGCGATTATAAACTATGTGCAGTAAAGGAGGAGACAAGGAGCCCAGCTATAACTCACACCACACTAAATGAAAGAAATAATAATAATGCAGAAGCCTCTCCTCAGATCAATGTCAAACGATTGTCCCTGTCATCTTTACAGATTGAACCAAGCTGGCCATTATAGCCGTTCATATAGTGTAATGTGCAATATTTCCTTTTAGACTGCACTTTGCCGCCTCATCTGACGTCGAGGTTACAAAATGTATTTTCTCCAAGAGTGGCTATGAGAATAAAGCATGCTAAAGCATACAATTATTTTTTTGAGTCTTGCAATTTGCATTTGTTATGTATAAACAGATCCTAAATGCAGCTACCGTACAATTATAATGACTGCAGAATCCACATGAATTGTGTGGCGTGGGAGGATAGGAGTGTGTATTTAATATGGCTAAAGTCAAAGTTTCAGGGTTAATTAATGTATTTAAATTTCATAGATTCAGTGTCTTGGCATCACTATATGTTGCAGGTTCACAGCAGTAAAATCTCATCATCACTTTATGGCTCCAAATGTGCAATAATATGAGATGACATCTTTGGTATAAATGTTAGAGTGCTTTGGAAAATTACAGTGCAGTCTCTGGTTTGGTCAGTGGCTTTGTCAGGGAAGTCAGAGCGTGACACATTTTTCTTCTCTAGTGGCAAAATGATCCCGTTTTTTTTTTTCTTTTTTCTTTTTTGACAGATTACTTGAAGGTCACAGAGTCACTGACAATAAAAGTGAAAAGTCCACAGTTCCATCAGAGATGGAGGGTCACTGTTAGCTTTCGTCTAAATGAAACCACACTACAGCCAGGTCAATCCTCTGTCTGTGTGCAGAGCCAATGCCCCTGATATTTCCATTGCTTCTAGCAAGCGTCAAATATAACTCAAAAAGTGCAATAAGTGCGCTTTAGACACATATAATGTCAGCTTTTATGGTAGCGTGGCAATCCAATTAACAGTAACAAAAGAAACGAAATAAAATTAGCATTCATTTCAGATACCTTTATGTCTTTGTGCACCTATCTGCTGTGTAAATATGTGCGTGCAAACTCCAGATAGTCGTTCCTAAAATATGCCTGTAAAGGTCATCTGTGCAAGCAGCTTTATGCAACTTCTGAAGCTTGTAGTAATTAAAGTAGGGAGCAGGTTGGAGGTGATTGGATGGATCAAATTAAAAAACCTTCACCCAGGAGACTGCTCTTTTAGTCTCCAGTAAAAAAAATTGATAATCAAATAAAACAGGACTCAGTGTTGGCTTATTTCACCATAAATCCAGGCTGAGATTTATGAAGAAACTAAGGGAGTGCATGTGTCTTGAATGTTTTAGACACAAAAATCATGAGAGAAATCTCTCATTTTGTTTACTAATTAAACACAAAGTCTCCTAACTCAATGCTCACTTAAACTGTAGTGTAATAAAATAATTTAATTTGAATTAATTATCAAAATAAGTCAGAATGCAAAATCAGATTTATTTGTAATTTGCTGCAAAAGTGGCAAGCTGTGTGTAACGACTTAAATTAAAACATATTCAAACTCTTTTTCTTTTTTTTTATAAACTAAACCAAACAGCACTATTTTCATTGCATTAACCACATTTTTATATTCCTCCCCGGGGCTATAAAGCACTGGTAAGCCAGTTACCGGTACTTTCCAACACCCTCCAATATGTCAATTTGGGAGTCATCGTAAATAGACCTGTTTTTCTTTTTGTTTTTAGTTTTAGTATGAGTACATGCTGTTCTATAATCACCCTTTTGAGCTGTTTTTGGTCTCCACCTACTCCCGAGGGAAATATCTGACACTGAAGCAGCTCAAACGGTACAGACGCAGTAATGTACAGCGGTTTTTCAATTTTAGGTTAGTCTTTTTTTATTTAAAGGAGCAGTTTGCTGTGGCTGAAAATGTCTTCGCAGTCGTGGGTGAACCACAAAAGTTGCAGGCAGAAAACCAAACTAATTATCATAGCAATTCTAAAAGGATCTCTTCAGCTCAGAGATTGTGAGTGTTTGCAATAATACTCAGCAGGTATAATTAAATAATCATGTGCTTTTTGAAGGTTTTTATTTTTGTATTTTTTTTTCAAGGTCTAGCTTTAATCTAGATCTATCAATTACAAAGCATTCTGTGATTGAATAAAATCACTTCAAGGCTACATGTCTCACAGAGTTTTTGCTCATTTAACAAGTGTCTTCATAGTTTGTAGTTTGAGTTACATTTGTACTGGTACAAATGTATAATTTGAAGAACTGAATAAGAGATAGATTTTTTTTTTTTGCAAAATGATGAGCAGGAGGCTGTGCTGTCACTTTTATTGATGATGCTGCAATTTAAAGTGAACCTAAAAGAAAACCTGAGGCTAATTTAAGTCTTCATGTTGAATGTGATGGATTATTATGTCAGCAAGAAGCCTGTAAATTAGAATAGTAACACATATTTTTATTTCTCACAGATAATATTCTTTGTATTATACTTTACATCACAGTAGAACATTTGATAAAGAATAACCCAAGTGTGAGGCTATTAATAATTGTATACATCTTGTCTGCCTTCATTTTCATCAAAGTGGGAAAAAAATAGCTGGCTCTTCATAAAGAGGATCTAAAGCCGGTCTAGTCCAATAACAGCACTTCTGCACACGCATAATAATATCAGTCTGACAACACTGGCCTCTCAAAACTATGGAAACAAGTACCACAATGTAATGTAATAGAGTAAAATTCAACAAAATATTTGGTTCTGAATTGCAGAGATTAAATATTATACATCATTTGATCATCCATTGAACAGCTTTACATATGAAAAGCATAGAAAACATTAGGTGATTAATACTATTATAAATGCTCCTCTGTTTCACATTCACATAAGTAAGTAAATATCAGTAAGTGATATTAAGTAAAGTAAAGATAAGTAAACATATATCCTGTTATCACCTACTCTAAAAATCAATATATGCATACATTTTTATTAAAGGCATTAAAGGCAAGTTATTGCTTTTTGTGTTGTTAAGTAAAGCAGAGATTTCCATTGATTTGATGCAGTTACTAAATTCAAAATTTTGAATTAATGTTAACAATAAAAGTTTTTACTTTAGTTCAGAAGCTTAAAAAAAAAAAGAAAAAAAAAGGAAAAACACTTTTTCCCTTTTGTCTGTATCTGAGGAACACTCAGCTGCTCATTTGCTGTTCAGTTCTTGTGAAGGTTTTTTTTTTTCATATGTGTTGTTGTCTTGTGTCATAATATATAATAACTTGTACTTAAGTCATAGGTAATTTTATGTGCAGGCAATGTTAGGTCATATTGTGCAGTGTGTTCTCTGTTATTTCTTTTAAAGATGTTTGGGAATCCCTCTGAGCCTGATGTCAGCAAGCCTCTACATAAGATCAGTACAGCACCAACTTCCTCTGTCATCCGTGGAGAAGAAATATGAGGTCGAAAGGTTATAATGACATTCAATCACTCCCAGGATGAACAAGTCAGACAGACATCATTACAGGAGAGGATGCATGTGGGCAGCACACTAAGCAAGCTGAAAGCATGTTGGGGCAACATGACATCATTGCAACGCCATGCACGGGAAGACAGCGTCTTGGAAGCTCCAATGTCTGCAGAGGGAAGTCAGGAGCCCAAAGCAAAAGAGCCCTGATCCAGAGGGAGGTATGGAACCTGGAGGGTTGAAGCTCAAGAGCAGTGGAGCTAGTGTACCAGTGAGCCTGGGGGATATGGGACTTCCTAAAAGAAACATTGCTGTGGAGACCTATGGAGCCTCTCCGTATCTCGACTTCAACAAATCTGTACAAGTGGAGCTTGAAAGAGGACCCCCTGTTCAAGACTTGTGGGAAGAGGGGCATGTCTGGTCAGGGTGGAAAACAGCACTCACCCAATGTAGATATAAGTGGCACCTTGACCAGGTGCTCAGGACACTCGCCGGAGAGCTGCAGGAAACACAAAAAAACAAGGAAACACCAGCAACAATCAAAGTTGTAAAGAAGGAGAAAACCACCAACCACATCAACAAAAAACAACAACAAAAACAGCCTGCTGCAAGAAGCACATATATGGGAAAGGAAGGTTGATGTGGAAGGAAGGCTGCAGGTTCTCCAGGTCATCGAGACCTCAACCCTGAGGCTGGGTGTGGTGTTGTGGTCTGGAGAGGCAAAGAAGATAGTCCTCATAGACCTCAGTCTATGGGGAGAGAGGTGTGACCAGTCTTTTGAGCGGAAAAAACGCCAAGTACCAGGATCTTACACAGGATTCCAGGAAGAAAGGACATCATGCCTGATTCTTCCCAATCTGGGTTGGTTGGAGAGGATTCCCTACCTGTCAGTGTGGAGCTTGCAGCCAAGGGAGTGACAGAGAAGGAAAGGAAGATTACAGCTCACAGACTGGCGGAGGCAGCAGTAGCAGCCTCTTGTTGGATATGAAACAGGAGAGAGGAGCTCATAAGGAGATGATCCACCTCCTGGCCACCACTGCCGACATACCACTGAGACAGAATGGAAACAACCTGATGATCATGGAAACCGCCTGATGACATCAACTCGTCCTGGGCTCCACTGGCTAAAATGAACGCATCTTAAGATGAAAGTGTAATCATGGTACATTTTCTTTGAGTTAGGTTAAGATGTAGGATAAACTGTCATGTAGCATCATGCTATGCTATGCTATGCTACGCTATGCTATGCTATGCTATGCTATGCTATGCTATGCTATGCTACTTGCCAGACGTGTAAGTTTATATATTGCAAATACAAACAGGTATTAATTTTTATTTAAAATTCTTCTTGAATGTTTTGATCTGTGCCCTTAAAATTATTAGGTTTTTTTTTTTTTTTTTTATTCAACATAACATTTCTTTGTTTACCATCTTCATTTTCTTTTCTTCTAAATTTCCTGTGCAAGAGCATCCACAAAAATTTCCATATTTTTTAAGGTAAGAGTTGCAATGACAGCTGCAGTTTCTGAAAATCGCACATCTCTTCAAGACCCAAGGTATGATCTGTCCCTGTCATCTCACTCAACTGGTCACACATTCAGTCAGCGCACGGTTCAGATGATAGGCATGGAGAAGACAAAACGATCAGGTGAGAAACAGAACACGAGAAAAAGACTAGAGGTGAAGCTGAAATGGAGCTCATTAAGAAGGTAAAAGGTGGTTGTGGAATGAGCAGTTTAAGACTGGAGAACTGTATTCACGTTCACGAGGAAGAGAGCGGTTAATGAGTAAAGGCTGAGCTGCAACATGTTTCGGTTACTGCATCGACGCTTAATTGTGCTCTGCTGAGAAAGATGCAGGGAAAAATACTGAAAATTTAAGTGGTCTCCTTTCCACTGTCAGGTGGAAGTAACTCAAGTTAATCAGTGGAAAAACATACTGTAAAATTCACAATAATTATATGAAATATAGAAGTAAATGAAAGTTTATCCCTGTCACTGTAACTGTTGGTCTGCAACTAAATTACTTTTCAGCCTGTCAGCACTTTTGTTTAATAAGAAATAATAATGCCGGCACACGCACGCACACACGCACACACCCATCTCAACAGATCTTCGCCATCTGTTGTGAATAAGTGGGGATTTGAGAACTAAAAGCCATCAGACAGAGTTGTCCAACATAAAGGTTGGAAAACCCTACACCTAAAGCAGAGAAAACAATCTGTAAGAGAAATGAGGTTTCACTCACTCTTCATCCTCTACTTCTGTGATCACTTGTTATCACTGGGTTGGCACTTTCAGCAAAATTGCTCTGACCATAGTCTGCTGAAAGCCTCCCAACAAGAGCTACAACTGACCCAGTAAATGCAATTGCCATTTTTTTTTTTTTGGAAACCTTGAAAGTACACAAACAAGTACATACAATACGTAAGAATGACAGCATTTTCCTGCGCCACCAGTACCTTGGTTGGAATTGAAGTATATATCCAATATCTGTTTGACAAATTGTGTAAAAGCAAGCTCAAATCAGAAAAATACATTTTTGAAGCAAGCCCCCAAAACCCGGAAAGTATCAATACTTAGAAGCCACCTTACAGAAAACAAGGCCAAAATCGTTTAAAATAATTGGACTTGGCCACCCTGCTTCCATTTTCAAGACACTTTGAACTAATGATGGTGTCATCACAGAAAGCCACGTGGTCAGTGGCTTTCAAACCTATAATCGATCAGTTGTATAATAGCAGGGGGAAACATCTAAAACATGCTCCACAGTGAACCTTCAGGACCAGGATCGCTGCCGGAATGAACAACAACCAAGTCGCTCTGAATATTGGACCTTTGAAGGAACTTGAGGGGAAAGTGAAGACCAGCAATAACATCAGTTCTTTGTCATGATGTCCTCAATGGCATAAATCTCAGACTGGCCCCCACAATTATAGTACAATTATAGTTTCCATCATTTCAAAGGACTCCACATTGATTTATGGGTATTTTTTTTTTTTTTTAGAAGTCTCACGCCAACCTTAAACCAAGTCACTGCCCTGAAATTGAGTGATTTACATGAAGGGAACTTGCTTTTTATTTCCTAAAAGGGAAAGTGAGACTCCCCAATGCAACCATGTGCACAGATTTATATTCCTTCAACATAAATAATACTGTGCTGTACATTCACTATCATTTCTTGAAGGTTTTGACCTTACAAAACCACCTCTATTCATTCTGCTCCCGACTGTTTTCTACCCATTCATTACTATTGTAAATAAAGAATGAATATAGAAGCCTTTCACCGTTTACCCAGGTCATCTTTGCTCTTTTCTCATGAAATGATTTTCTTTTCTTGGTCTCTGTGTTTGTTTTGTCAAACTTTTGACGGAATAACTTTTAAATTTGCCCAGATTTAGCTGCCCAGATGTCTTTGCTGCAGCCTTCATACTTTGTTGTTCCAGCATACTTTTCCTGTGTTTGCAAGGTTTTTCTTCCCAGGCCACAGACATCCATGGGAGATAAACTTTGCTTTTCAGCATTTCGTCAGACTGCTCTCATCGGAAATGCTTCAGAGTGTCAAAATCTAGTGACATTGCTTAGGAATGCTATACATGTTGAATGAGGCTGTAATCGTTTTCTCTGGAGTGGTTGTAGCAAATAGGACGGAAGCGATGAAGGAAGGCCGGAGATTAGGAAGGGGGAAGTCATTTTGAGGGCACAGGTTGTGAAAGATGAGGTTCAAGATGTTTGCAAAGGACTCCAGTGTTGAAGTTCTCTGTAAAAGTAGATGGCAATCAATGTTAAAGGCATGTGTCTGTAGCCATGGCAGTCACTGACGTACATATTCAAGTGTAAACTAATATTTCTTTCTGATGATAATCATGGGGCCAATGTGACATGCTGTGTTTATCTCCTATAAGAGAATACATTTATTTGAAGCCAATTACTGCTGGCTTTTCATTTTCAACAATCATGAGCACTCAAGCTGTGAGAAATGGAGTTCTGTGTGGTAGTGAATGAAGTTTGTCACTGAGTAAGAAAAGAAGGGAATAAATCTCACACTTGAAAGTGATTTGAATACAAAGTGTAGGGCTACACTAATTTTGTTTTTGGTTACATTTTAAGGATAATCAATTGTGTTTTTACATGGTAAAGACTGAAATAAATGCCACACTGCATGTGATGAATGTCAATGCTAAAGTAATGCCGTTCCTTTTTGCAGTGCTAAAAGCTGCTTAAATGATGTTAAATAGTCTACAAACTTGACACTGAGAAAGCAGATATTGAAGGGAATCAAGGGGAAATGTCTAAACTTATATTAATGTTGACAATGGATAATTAAGAAGTCATATGAACCCTTGTTACAAAGAGAAAGTAGCAAGTAAAAGAAAGTTGAAGAAATAATACATTACCTGAACAATTTAAAAGTTTATTTCAACTTAGCAGCCTTGATATTAAAGACAGAAGTCAAAGTGTCAAGCAGCTTGATAAATTAATCTCTCCTTCTCCCTTCTCCTTTGTTAATGCCAATAATGGACAATGTCCATACACTCAAACATTTTTATTACATTCATATTTTCAACAATTGTGTAACCCTCAATTCTTCCCAAAGCCTATAATGCCTGTTTAGTGGGGGGAAAGGCAGTCTGGTCACGATATTGTTGAAGTTCCTTCAGTTTTTTTCTCCTTGTAAACAGCGTTTGTATTTAACTACATGTGGATGGCTTTGACTTCGAAGTGAGAAGGTGTTGCTTTCACAGCAGTGGGAGAGAGGATGTTGCTTGTGATTGGAGCTGTGTGTCCATATATTCAGAATTCAATTGAAAGTGCAACTGAAAGTGAAACTGGATTTATTTTTTGTGTTGTTTGTCATACGCATGTGCTTGGAATACAGTGAGACATCACTTCCTGTGTTTCGATGGGAAATAGACAAAGAAAAAATCTTCTGTCTGCAGGCCAGATTCCAGTAATTAAAAAAAAAAAAAAAATTGCAATGTAAGTTTAAAAAAAAAATCCCTGGAGGACAAGGTCGATGGTAGTAACCAGGTTACTGTGGCACTTGTAAATGTATTTCCTCACTTCTTGCCTCAACCTGTTTCCTCTTAGTAACATGGTTCATCATATGCATGGTAATGTAGTCGTTAACACCAAGATTAATTTGCATATCTATGATGTTTGTTTTGCTATTTTTGGTATTATACACAACTGTGGTATACATAAAACTCAACTACAAAAGGAGTAGGAATAAATCAGATCCAAATTTTCAGCTCATTACTGTATTTATTCATAAAATTTCTGTTACTGTTGTTGAAGAAAACCAACAACTAGACAAGACATTTCCTCATCCTCATAACAATGTTGTTTTCTCTCACACGTGAATGAACATGCACGCATATGCCTGGCATGAAACATTAACATGTAGGCGTGTGAATTTTATTGCCATCTGCTACACCATTTCACGGTGATATAAAAAGTGGAAGCGACCCTCATACATATAAACATGTCCTCATCCGGTATTCCTCCATTGCAAGATTATGTGCTAACTTTCTAGACCCTGGGGTAAAATCCACCTTTGCCGTCTCTGGCTCATGGGTTCGCCCATATAATAGTAATTTAGTTACTGAGTTGACATTAACTGCAGTGGTGCTGTGATTTTTCACGGGGCGGAGGGCCTAAACTAAAACTTCAAATACTCTCCCTGATGTCAAATCAGTTCACTCACCAAGTTCTCCTTCTTTTGACCCACTTTTCTCGATAGTTACTTGATGTCTTTTGAATAATGACATTGAAGTGATGGATGCTGCCATCAGTCACACGCTAACATTCAAGTAGGCCACTGCCCACATAAACCTTTCATTCATCAACTGCCTCGTGTTGCCATTTTATGCCAACAGTAGCTGGAAATTGAAATCCCGCTCACATGGAGGCTTGACAACGCTCAACAAATGTGTGTGTGCTTATGTGTGTGTCTGGCCTTATGGGGTCTCCAAACAGGGAGCACAGTGCAATTGTGGGGCCCTTCACCAGTTAGGGATGAACATGCAGTTTCACAGTTAATGTAGGCGTTATGAGTCAGGATTAGAATTATCTTAGCAGTGACAGTTATGGGTTGGAGGCAGGGGCTACGAAATAATGCAATGGCAAGGTCTCACAATGGTAGAGCTGTGTGTGTATGTGTGTGTGTGTGTGGGGGGGGTCATTATTTTCATGACAGAACACTTGATGGTGGTCAAGTGAGGGGAAGGGCAGTGCCTCTCTCTCTCTCTTTACTCATGTGAATAGGAGGTGCACCGCTGACTCGATCAGTGCTGTGATGGATGGGCGTGGATGAAAAAAACAAGGTCTCGTGCCATGTTTTCTCAGCGACACTCCACGGTGTTACAGTGTGTGCATGTGTTGGCACAGTGGCAGGTAAAGCCACTCACAGATGACAAATGATGTTGCGAAGTTGAAGGACAAACCTGCCATTACTCATCGTGTTCAGTTAAAGGCTTGACACTGACATCCATCAGATGGTCAGGCATGGAAATCTGCAACATGAATTACAATATTATGTTTGATGACTTTTCTGTGCGTGAGAACTAAGAAACTGTGAGCAGTGGAACATAAAGTGGTGAAGACCAAACAAACAGCTTTTTTTCACGACACATTTGAGGCCGGAGTGTTTAACTGGTTCCTTTTATTGGCTGTGTGGAGCGGGAGAGGACCAGGTGTCAAGAGGTAGAAGTCCATGTCCATGAGCGGATTACAGATATAAGATTTGACTGAGTTCAAGACAAATCAACATAGTCTTTAAAGCGAAACAAATATGATGTTGTTATTTGGCATTGTTGTCTACTAGACTGAATATGTAGGCTGTCAATTGTTGACTTGGTTTGGCTCAAAATATATAAACTCACTTCACAAGACTGAAAGATGCTGACTGCATTTCAGCAGAATCAAAAGTATGTTTTTAACTCTGCAATGCTACTTGTTGAAAATACTGAAGTTCATTTGCATGTGTAACATCAGATTTAACAGTTTTTAAAAAATTACTAAGTTTTTATTGATTCCCTAAAGTTTTGCTTTAAAGTACTCTAGTTATTCCTAATAAGTCCCCATCGGCTACTGAAATGGCATCAGAAATGACAAAAAAATTAAAATAAAAAAATACCCCAACAGTTCAGAGGTAGACGTTGTGATGTCAGTGATCTACAGCAGGGAACAAAAGTTGTTTCAGGAACAGGTATTAAGGACCCACAAAACGATATGGTCTTTAAATGTCACTTATCAATCACACTCATATTGACATGAAGGAAGAAATAAAGGTTCTTATTGTAACTGAAGGGTTACAAAAGAAGCCATTTAAATTAATCATGCAGTCAGGTCATTAACATAGATTAACTTGTGATTGTAATTGCCCAGTAAAACAGGATAATAATAATTTATATTGGACTTCAACAATCAAGGCTGATTCAATACAAGGAAAAATATGATCCTTTTGAAAACCAAAAGCTGGGTTAGTCTTCTGTTATCCACCGACATCAGGATTTGAACACTTAAAAGAAGACTGAAAATCCATCAAATATAAGAATACAGCAATTTCTTCTAAATCAGTTAAAAGAACCGCTTACCTCTTTATTTTACATTCACTAAAATATGTTTTCAACCCACAGACAAACAGTGTTTCAATATTTCAAGTCTTTATAGTCATTCTAGCGATAAAACATTTCATGCCAGTTGTATCGTCAAATCTTTTTTCAACACTTCTAGTTTCAAATAGCATTTTAACAAAACGAGCACTAAATACAATTCTTTAAACTTACATTTGAAAAGAGTACGTTTTGTTGTTTGGCCGCCCTGCTTCCAGCTTCAAGACACTTGGAACTTATGAATGTCGTCACAAAAAGCCACTTGCTCTTGTTTTCTATGTTCTGTGCTGTCTTGGTTCACAATCTGAGATAAAGGGGACAAACATTGTGGTGTTTAAGTTTTTACGACTTTAAGAGATACTTCAAAAATACCAATTATTAGCAAACGTTTTTTTTTTTCCTGTTTTAGTATTTCCTTCAATTTTGCATGGTTAGTTTAGGTGAAAAATATTAATAATTTTACAAGTCAAGAGGTGTGATCACTTGCCCGATCAAGGTGAAACTTTATAATATATTGCCAAACATTGAAGTAAATGCTTGTCTTGTTATTCATCTTGTTAAATATGACTTTGTACAGTCCTACCGTATTTCCTACTTATGGTTTCACTGTTTGTTTGGTTTTTTTGGCTTTTCATGTAAGTTGTAATAATGGTGTGTACCATCAGGACTGCTCTATGACAACGAGATGCTGCTGCAGTACCACAGAAAAACCTCCATTATTACTGTGTTTATGTGGACAATTTTGCCAAAAACAAAAAAAAACTACATAACACAATTTGATGATACAAGAAATAAAAGTACAGCAGTAAACTTTAGCAGAGTAGCAGAGAGAGATCATAGTGTTTTTGAAAAGAAACCTGAGAAACTGATGGTGTGATGAAGAAAACAAAGAAAGCCTATTGTGGGATAAAAAAGTCAGTATCAACATTGCAATTGCGTCTTTGAACGAAGGAAAGTATATGTTTTTTTTTCCTCTTTATGTAATATTTTTTGACAGATGTGACGTAAACTCATAGTCCAGAAAACACAGTTATTACATAAACAAAGAACTTCAAGAAACAAATGCTTGAAATGTTTTCAAGCATTTTTTTCAAGTTCTTCGTTAGTGTAAATGTCTCTTTTCAAACAGAGGTCCAACAATAATAGAAAGATTATATTCAAGATGATTCAGGCATATCCTCACCTTAAGTCCTCGCTGATAAATAGTTTAAAAGGATATTGACAGCTTTCAAATAGGTTATATTATGAGGTTTCTTCAGAATATTATTCATAACTTTTCTAAATTGTGTATGTCATCTCAAAAAAGTGTATGTCATCTCCAAGTGGGCAAAGAAGCTCTAGTGGGTGACCTTCTTTTAAAACTACAGCCCATTTACACCTGCTGAATCTTGTGCAAAAGTAATTATAGAGTGCAAACATTATATGATGGATGGATCGCCACAGCAAAATCTCCTCCTTTCCCTTCTCTTTAATTCTCTGTAAATTGTCTGTGTTAAAAACAGTTATGTCACAGCCACAATGAACTCTTTGATTTATGATTTATATAGTTGTTCTGACCGTGCCGGCGCGGACAAGTTATGGGTCTGTTAAAAATGTCGCCAGTCAGAGCGGGGATGAAGGCTGAACTCTCAACGCCTTCGCACAGTGAGTCAGTCTGGACGTTTGACTCCTTGCTGGTCGCAGACTGCTGTTCACACTGGGCTTCAAATTGGGTGATTTGATGGTGAGATTGGTGCTCCAGACTGTCAGGGAGATAGATGTGAGGTGAACACAAGAGCTTCCCTGACAATAAAAAAAAATTAAAAAAATTAATGGAAACAGATGAGGGGCGGGGGCGGGGGATGTTTCTTGGTTTGTTCTGATTATTTTGATATTTCATTTCTCTTTTCCTGGGAAACAATTGCGTTTGTAATTCAGGTCAGTCAGTAGTGTTTAAATCCAGATACTGGGCACCATCATTATCCATCGGTCCGTCACACACAGACAAACAACCACATTCACAACTAAGGGAACTTTTTGAGTTTCCAAATAACTTCAGTTCTATGTTTTTGGACTTTGTTTTAAAGCCAGAATACCTGGGGAGAACACAGAAAATCCCAAAGGCCCAAAGTCAGACCTGGACTTAAATTGGGATATTTTCACTGAGGTGAAAGTTTTAACTGCTACTCTGCTGTAGCCCCATGGTTATATAAACGTTTGCTCCCCGGCCAACATGAGGAAGTTAGCCACTTGGTCAGTCTGTCACTAACGTTTTACCTAAAGGTTCAAAACTAGTGGAAATAGTTTCCACAGCACTTCATAAAGTCAACAGTAATTCTTCTTCCTGCACATCTTCAACAATGTATCTCATCTTTTTTGCCTACATTGTATTCCAGTAAGTGGACTTCCAAACTTTTTTTTATACTTTACTCATCAAGACATTGTGAAAATGTCTTTGTTTTAGCAGGTTTATGGTGTTGGTTTTCTGTGGTCATGTAATTTTATCTCTCTCCTTCTCTTCTAATGATTCTCTATAAGTTCTCAAGAGTTTCTCTCTCTGATACATTTATCACTATCTTACAATGCCTTGAATGCAGCTATTCTCCACACTTGTGAGAACAATTGGCTATTGAGTTGAACTATTCACAGCAATTTCTATAGAATCGATAGCTGGCTTAACTGTTATGAAACTGTGCTGGTTTCTCTCATTACGCAACTGGGCTGTTTGTGAGGATGCAGATAGTTGCAGTCAGCTGAGACGATGAAGTCATTTGGATGACTGATGAAACATTTTTCCCTTCAAAGTCTGCGTCCAGATGAACAGAATCAACTCTCTGATAGGAAACCTGACACCACCAGTGTTGGCAAATCTTGAATCATTGGGATGTTTATGCCTCAAAGCATGTCCCTTATTTTAGTCGCGGCTTCAATTTGCAAATTTGGCTGATGAAAGAGATGAAAATGAAAATGAAAAGTAATTTTGCGGATGTTCTGGCACGTTATTTGAAAATATTTTTTGCTTGATATCTAAAGCAGCGGGGGTGAAAAAAAATAACTCTTTGGACAGATGACATGGTCTCAGTTGGTTGAGAACAGAACGGTGTCATCCAGGCAAACATTTTTAATGAGACACCAAGATGTGGTTGAGAAGTGACTGAGTGCTGCCTGTCTGCTGATGTGTAGCATCAAGGTAACATCTGTGTGTGTGTGTGTGTGTGTGTGTGTGTGTGTGTGTGTGTGTGTGCGTGTGTGTGTGCGTGTGTGTTGAGCTGATATCCCATTATACAAAATTGGAAATTTCAGTGTTGAAATTGTTTTGCGGCAGATGACCAAGAA
>OMNM01064885.1:9707-27068 GCA_900302745.1 Parablennius parvicornis | reverse complement strand
AATGTTTCAAATAATTAAAAAAAAAAAAAAAAAGGGGGGGGGGGGGGGGGTCATGGACCATCTCTTCCATATTTTGGGGGAAAATCATTTATTCACTTTCGGTGACTTAACAATTACAAACCATAAACAAATGAGGAAAATATACATATATGTTGGTGTGTGTTGTTCAGCAAAACAAGGCCTTTTACTTCCATAGCTTCTTGATAGACATGTTCTTCTCGCTGTCCTTCTGCATCACCTGGAGGTGGAATAAAACAAAAAGCTTAGTCAGCAGCTACTGCAGATTGTTTTCATTATCAATCAGGAATGATGGAGTTTGCCGCTGACCTTTGCCACGGCCATTTCAAAGTCCTCCTGAGTGACGTGGACTCTCCTCTCTCTCAGAGCGTACATCCCGGCCTCCGTGCAAACACCCTGAAACATGAAAACATAAACATGTAAACATGGACGTTCATCACAATGTTGCCTCACTTCAGCTTTACAACTCACCTTGACCTCGGCGCCAGAGGCTCCCGGCATGAGCTCCGCGATCTTCCTCAGGTTGATGCCGCGCGTCAGGTTCATCTTTCTGGAGTGAATCTTCAGGATGTCCAGACGGGCCTGAGAAGACGAACAAGATGAGACCAGATGCAAACAAACAGGTGATGGTCACCTCCGATCAGATGACCTACCTCTTCATTGGGAGGCGGGAACTCGATTTTCCTGTCGATGCGGCCGGGTCTGAGCAGAGCCGAGTCCAAAATGTCGATACGGTTCGTGGCCATGATGACCTGCAGAGGCAAAGTGAGCGCAGCGGTTCTAAACCCAGAACATTTCCTCAAACATGAAGAATCAGCTGCAATAATTAAAGAGCAGTTGTACTAAGATTAAAAGTTAAACTGTTGCATCATATAAACATGTTTTGCAGTTATATCAAAGGAAACAATGTGTTTACTCTGCACACTAAGATATTCCAGAAAGTATTATAATACAGCCCTGAGGATCTACAAAGTGATTCACGTAGTTACTTGGTGTCTCAGTCGTACCTTAATGTTCTTGGTTGCCTCGAATCCGTCCAGCTGATTGAGCAGCTCCAACATGGTCCTCTGCACCTCGCTGTCGCCCCCCGAGCCGCCCTCCAGGCGAGACGAGCCGATGGAGTCGATCTCGTCCATGAAGATGATGGAGGGAGCGTGCTCTCTCGCCATGACGAACAGCTCGCGCACCATCCGGGCACCTGGCCGGACAGCGACGGAGGATTTAGAAGCAGAGTTAGGAGGAATCCACTCCAGAAGAGACGAGAAGGGGATTGATATTTAGAACGGTTCAGACAGGAAGTGCTCACCCTCTCCAATGAATTTCTGGACCAGCTCAGAGCCCGACACCCTGATGAAGGTGCAGTCGGTGTGGTGGGCCACGGCTCTGGCCAGCAGGGTCTTCCCTGTGCCTGGAGGGCCGTACAGGAGTACACCCTGCAAACACAACCAGAGCGAGCAATAAATCCACAAGTCACAACTAACAACAGCGTCCTAATAAGCTAATTTAACGTTTCAGCAATAGTTTTTTTCTCTCGCACACATAGGGTTGAATGTTTATGTCTTTACTAATCAACTGTTCCGACCATCACGTACCTTCGGCTGTGCAATGCCTAAAGCTTCAAACAGCTCCGGATGCTTGACAGGCAGCTCGATCACTTCCTTGATCTCTTTGATCTGCTTGTCCAGGCCACCGATCATCTCGTAGGTGGAGTCCGGCACCTTCTCCACCATCATGAGGGAAACCAGGGGGTCCACCTTGTTGGGCAGGATCTTGTGCAGGGTGTAGCTGTCGTTACGCAGAGCAACGCGGCAGTTTGGAGTCACCTGGAACAGAAGAAAATGGAAGGAAAAAAAAGTTTTATGTTTTATGCAGCAATTTTTCAATCTCATTAGATTATCATAAGACAGCAGTTCACTTATTTTTTTCTGTAGAACTATTACTGAATAAAACAACACTTACATCATTGATGTCAATATTCTTGTCGACGTCCACAACAAATTTGCCTTCCGGGTGAACCTGAAAAGAGATGAGGAAGCAGTAATTTAAGCTGTCGCCTCTGAAAATACGATTCTGTTTTCTACATGATGCAAAGAAACAACATACCTTGACCAACACTTTCTTTTTGTCCATAACCCTGACCACTTCTCCCACGTACGATCCTTGCTCCTGTAGTAGCTGCAACTCCTCCCGAAGGAGACGCACTGACGGGAAAGGAGAGAATAAATGTCAGGGTCTAAACTAATGAGAACACATTTTACAAATGGCTGATACTAAAGTAAACTGAAGAAACACACCTTTAGCATTGAGCTCATTCCTCTGTGCTTGCAGACGTCTCAGGTTCTGACTCTTATCGTTCACCGTCAGCTGTTTTAGAAAGCAGCAGTTCAGCATTATTAGTCAGCATCAATTCAAGGCAGTGCAGCTTCAAGCAACAGGGATTTTTTTTCTCACCTGGAGCTCTTCTATCTTGGACAAGTAGTACTGTCGAAGGCCTGAGCCGCCTCTGTCTCCTATTTCCATCTGATTGAGGCAAGACGCAAATAAGTTATGCTCACTATCTTAAAGTAACACTTCAATGGGTGTTTCTTTTATCAGTCAGTTGTGAGTGATGTGTCTTACGGAACATAAAAAAAAACTTTTACAATAGACAATTTGCTACAAAAACAGATTGATATATGCAAATACAGAAAAGGTAAACACATACTAATGAGTTGAATTTCCAACAGGTACAAATATTGGTATCAGGGAAAGAGTATTGATGTATTATCTGTGATAGTGTAGTCTTCTGAGTGAGGTTGTTGCTGGTGCAGTTTATACTTACTATGTCACGATTTTTGCTTGATGTACTCTTTATCTGGAAGGTATTGCAGTGGTATTATTGTCTGGACTTCAACATAGGAAGAGCATTGGATATTTCATTTCTCCCCCAAAAAGAATGACAGTATTATAATTACATCAGCTGTTCAACATTGCTAATAACGTGTCCATCTGTACGGCATTACAAAATTATACTCATGGAAGCTTGATAGCAGTGTTCAACTCATCAGATAATAGATGTTAAGAGACCAAAAAATAAAACAACCGTTGCAAAATCCTATTAAAATTTAACATCACAGCTGGAAATACTCTGCCAAGAAAGTAACTGATAAGTTTGAGCTAGCTTGCATGCACAAAGCACAGCTTATTGAAAGTGGCAATTATATACACAATCATTTCAACTATAGATAATAAAAGGGTGTGAGGACCGGTTCTCTAACATTATATTTAATAACTAAATCGTTCAGACTTTAATTTTTTCTGCTTTATGTTCATATTGCTCTGGTTAGCTCGTTAGCCCGGTTAGCTACAATGAGACAGCAAACCGGCGGCGGTCATTGTTTTCAATGAACTGACGCTTAAATGTTTACATTACAGAGACGGAACATCCATAACTGACAACAACCCGACATAAACTATCACAGTCAATGTGTAGAAGAAAAGTCCCCTCGATAATCTGTCGAAAACAGCAGCTAAAAGACCAAAAAAATTCACCTACATGATCAACGCCGTCCACCTCCATCTTGACAATTCTGCTTCCGGTTTCTTCTTCGCGTCTTTGCGATGTGTAAAATGCTCACAGCGCCACCAACAGTCAATTCCAACACATTACATATTTACTGTGAAGGGTTATGTGTTAACTGTTATTAGAGAAATTCAATCTTCTAGAAGCAAAAATAAATAATTGCAATTGCCGCAAATGGAAAATGTGACCAGTCAGATAGCTTTGTCATTGTTTGACGCATTCTTACTATGTTATTCAAAATACACAAACTGACAGATTGTTTGTGATTTAATACTCAGTGCAAGGACACACAGTCAACATGTCACTGAAGTTCTTTTGTGGATCATTGAGCACAGCTTGGGGAGACAGCGTGGGAAACTGACCTCAACTAGCTACTCACACCAACTAGAATGCATGTGTCACATAATGTGAGAGCATGATTATTGTCTGTCTCCTGGAAAGACAACAATGTAGGAGTGTAAATAAGAGGAGTGCAGCCAGGACACATCAGATTCTCTCGTCATAGACCTCAACAGCAGAGAGATTCAAACATGCTCCTGCAATCACTTCAGCAATGACCAATTCTGAGGACCTCCTCATTCTGAACCACACGGTAAACTGAAGATTCATTGAGCAGTTCAAGTCTCTCCTGGGTCCAGAGTTTCTTAAACAGAAGCTAGAGACTTTGAGCTGGAGGAAACAGGCATCCTGGAGATGACATGTGAAAACAGGAGAGAAAACGGCTGAACAAGCAACAATCATCCTCTAATCACAGCTCGCGAGGCTGATTTCTCTTCTCTGAGCTCCACAGCCCCTGACCAGCAGCACCAAAGATAAAGAGTCCAGTCAACAGCGCCCTCTCAAGGCCAAGACAGACACCTACAGACTGGAGAGGTTTCAGACAAGCACAAGATCTGCTGACCTGAATTCTTTGAATTTAAATATATCTTTTCTATTTAATAAAAACAGAGAATTGTATTCAATGTGTAAGATGATATTCTCTAAGGAACTCATTGCAACAATTTCTACATTAATGCAAATTGCATGAATCACATCTGATTACTTAGCAATTGTAGTTATTATTCATTTGAAGTACTAGTCATATGACTTCTAATGTTGTTTTGTTTTGCTATTTTGTGTCAATAAGCTAATTTGTTTGGTATAATGTGTATATACTTTTTTTTTCCTGAAGGCTTTGCATCACTGGTTTATGTAGTGATTGTTTTTAAGAATCAGTTGTGTATTAATGGATTATAACCAGACCATGTTTTATATAGAACCTCTGAACATTTTAAAGTTAGTGTTTTTGTCTACTTCTTTTTGTTAAGAGCAAATTATAATTGAGGTTTTGTAAGTTGTTTCTTCACTCTCATAGTTCAGTGTGTTGCATATATATATATATATATATATATGATGTCTATGACCACATCTGGTTTAAAACAAAGTGTGAAAAAGGTCTATTTAGTCTGCACTGGTGCAGAAAGTCCATCAGTAAATACTGCCCCCAGAAACAAAACCTGTTTTTTTCCTCCAGCTGTGCATTTTCATTGTTGCCTTTGCATTTATGTTGTGGCTTTTACCGTTGTGTTGTATTCTAACTTGTAGATCTATAATTAAGCTTAGTTTATCAGCCCCTTTTTAATTCAAATAAGACACAAAACCTGTTTGGCTCAACTTTAACCACGAACTCCTCAAAACCACAGGAGGAGCGGTTAACGTGTTCAAACTCAGAGAGAAACCAGATAGACCTGTTGAAATTCCTGCTCTGCAACCAGCCTCAACACGTATATTCATAGTCCACCTTAACAGAAATATATATTAATACCACTCAGTACAACGTGTAAGAGGACCACAAAAAGTCTTTAAAGAAAAGAAAGCAAACAGAAACAGACAAAATAAAACACTATTAAGTCAATAAAGAAAGTGGGACATTCTGTTAATGTGTCCACAGTTCCAAGACAATCAGATTAATTTAACTGGTGTTTCTTAAATTACTGTAGGTGTGAATGTTTATCGTGTATGTGTGTCATCTCTGAGTCGGCTTTGTTAGTCTCCAGCCACGCTCCAGTCCTACGGTAATCAAATAAATGAGTGGAAGAAAGGACAGACCAATTGCAAAGCTTTAAAATAAAAGAAGTGAAAATGACAATCATTTGTAAGTACATTTATTGTAAAAAATACTCCAAATGTATAAAAGATAAAGGTTTTTGATTAATAAGTAACATGCAAACATTTTACAAAAAACTTTTTCTTTTGTTGTTGCAAAATTTAAATCTCAAGTGCACATTTGGGCACAGTGATATCTGAGCAGGGAATGTTTCAAGAACTTCACAGGACATTCAAATGAAAACACTTAAGAAGAAGCAGTTCACTGACAACTTTTCAAACTATATGACACTCAGGTTGAATTCCTATTTTATAGGTAACCTCAAGCAGAAGTGTGAACCTCCTCAATGCAACATATCCTTTCTCTGCCTTTAAAATGATCAAAGGCTACGTTAAGGAATGTAACAGCATGTAAACAAACCAGAAAGCATAATAAAGAAGAGCTGCAGAATAATAGCTGAACAGAGACGACTCATCCTTGAGCAAATTAGGAGTTTATGCCCAGATCCTTCTTTGGGCAAAAAAACAGCGGTTAAACTTGAAAAATATCTGCTGGTATATAAAATTGTTTTGTTTTTTTTAAATCCTCCTATAAGACACTCTGGCCTTCTGTTATCAGTTTAGAAAAAAAGGAAAAAGAGGAAAAACCCCAAATTCTTCTCTATTTGAGTAACAATATACACACAGAACTGCTTATTTCTAACCTCCCAGTTACAGTTGGCAGGAATGGGCCACCGTCACCATCTGAAGATTATGGCTTTAAATGTAAAGGTAAACAGACACCCTCTCAAAATGGCACGTAGCGTGACGTTAAAGCGAACCCTGAACAGCACCAGTGCTTTAACAGATTAAAATATTTTGTACCATAAGCAAAACATACTGCAAATAAAAAGGCAAACAATGTGTAAAAAACAAAACAAATAAAAGGCTCAATGCAAAATAAAGCAAATGCATTAATAGACATTACTTTGGTCCAACTTTGTCGGCGAGGATGACACCTACAACATTGGCTTGTTTTCCAGTTTAAACTGAGACACGTTAACGTGTGAGAAGCTCCGGTCGGACTCCACTTCTGGGAAATTGTGGGTTTAGGTGAGTCGGATCCCCAACACATGCTCCAGCTCCTGCCTCCGCTGCTGCACCTGACGACAAGAAGGAAAGACGCCCTTGAGTATTTAAGCCAAAGCGTAAGATTTGACATCAAATGTGATTCAGCAGGATGTCCTTACTTTAGCGTACACGTATCTGCCCACTGCCTCTGGGACCCACGGCGCCTGGTAGAACTCAGTCCGTCTTTCCTCCTCTGGGTTTCCTGTCACATCTGTCATGAGCTGATGGAAGAAAAACATCACATTTAAACATGAAAAAGGAGATTTCTTTTTTAAATTCTAAACAATATGGCAGCACAGAGCGTACAATGGATCAATGATTAACAATCGCTGGCATCTCTCCACTTGATGTGAAGTGCAGCAAAATTAGCTCCATGTTGTTTTTGCTTTCAAGCGAGTATTAAAGAAGTATTTTAATATCATAACAGTTCAGATTCTCTGAGCCGAAGGAGCTTTAACGCATCGATTCGACAAATCAAGAATTAGAATCCCAAAACAAAAACGGTTGCATTTTAGAGCATGTTTCACAGGACATGGGAAAACTAGTCAGACCGAAAGTGGATGAGTCCAGAATCTTGTTGCCATTTAAGAGCCAATGTGAAGTTTTTACCTTCAGATCTCTGCTTTGAGACTTCAGCCAGTCCTGGATGAAGTCCTGCGGGTTGTTGCTGAAGCTCAGCATGAAGTCTCTCTCAGTCTTCAGCTGGTTAATGTACTCGATGGTTTCATGGATCTACAGGGGAGATAAGTCTCAGTCAACGTTGAGAATTTTTTTTTTTTTTTTTAAATTACAATATTGCAGAGAAAGTTGAGTGACAGGCAGGAGAAGCTTCACCTTCATCTCCAGTGCTGCAATTTCCTGCTGGTTGGTTGTGGAGGACAAGAAGCTGTTCATTTGCCCCTTCAGCGGATCGTCCACCTCCACGTCAATGTCATAGCACGCAGTCTTCTTCTGGTCGTTGGGGTCCACGCTGGGAAGGGAAACACATTCAATCAGGACGATTTATTAGGGAGGAAGACGAGGCATGGCTTCTTCATGGTAGACGTATATAGAAAAGGAATGTAAAATAAAAAAACCCTATAAGAAAATCTATTTCCAGTAGACCAACAATACTTTTCCAGAGGCAGAGATAAAGATCCACACACTCCTACCTAATCATATGATTGATGATAATGGGGTCAGGGTGCTGCAGCAGGCCCGCCAGTTTCATGGGAATCTCAGAAAATCTCATACGCGGACAACCAAAGATCTGGAAGAAAAAGAAAGATCAGAGGTAAAGTTCTGAATAAATTAATGAATAAATTTTAACTCAGCTGCAACATTCAGACACTTAGAAAAAACTCTTTTAACACGTTGTAACCCAAACTAAGAACATTTTGGAATGGAGTAAATTAAATCACTAAATTAAAGCGCATGAATATACCACCGATCAACTGGCCTCACGTGCTCAGTGAAAAACTGCACCATTACCTGTCTGAAGTAGCGGTTGCAGTTGATGTACTCTTTCTCATGACCGTCCTGCAGCTTGTTGTTCTTGATGTACAGCCAGAGAGCCTGCATGATGCTGGCCCGGGTCTGCGTGTGAACACCCAGAAGACGAGCCAAGCGAGGGTCCAATTTATACTGAGGAGGCTGAGAGAGAACAACACATTGAGCAGTTAAAGCAGACCATGTCATCTGGGAAAGACGACAAGTGAAGAAGTGGCGGCTACCTGATGGTCCAGCATGAGCAAAAGAGTGCATTTAACGTTGACATCACCAGGTCTTTTCACCTGGAAACCATCGGTCTCCTGGGTGGTGGGCATTCTGTGCCACTGGAGGAGGAGGAAGGTGAGATAAGGTTGAAAAAAAAAAAATAAAAGATATGGAAAACATGACATCTGTTTCTCAGTCTCTTATGTGACAGACCATAAAATTCAGTTTTAGTTGCTAAGTTTTGCAATGCAAAAACACTTTTTTTTTTAAGACGAGAAAGAAAAAAAACAGCAGCTTTATCTGTATTGTTTTAATCGCAGTGTCTTAATGAGGCTCATTTTCCAGGAGATGCTTTGTGAAACTGTAGGATCTCATCTAAAACTTCATCCATTACATTGCTAATATTTACAATTCCTTTAAGCTTGAGCTCACTCATGACTTTCACATATAAACCAGGCCTATAAAAATAATAGAAAACATAAGTGACGACTTCTGGGCCGGTTCCATTACAACATGCATTCTAAACCTGTTGTCCTGCTCTTGTGTGCCTGTTGACACGAGTTGGCCTGAACTTGCTCCTTTAGGGGTTTAATCAGAAAAATAATTATAGCTGAACTCTTCCAGATTTTTCAAAACACATTCACATGCAACACACAGCCAACTACGTTCATCTGGATTGTTGAATCCATGACGATCTCATCAGATTTCTAACCATCTGAAATGGTTATCACGTCATACCTCGACTAAATGATTATCAGGTCCATAGAGCTCCTTGTCCAGCTCAATGACAAGACTTTTAAAGAAAGACGAGAACTTCCTCTTCTGCTTGCCAGGCTGGAAACACAGAGAGAGAGAGAGAGAGAGAGAGAATCAGAGCATGAAGAGTTTTAAAACTGCCGTCTTATGGCCGCAGCTGCATTGTTTAGCTCTGACCACATTGGGGGTGGTGAAGCACTAAACTACAGACGGGGGGAAAAGAAAGAAAGAAAAAAAAAAAACCAAACCCCATAGCACCCCCGCCCTTCTCCCCAGTCCTGTCAAAGTCTGTTTGCTCAACGTGACCTCTTTCACTCCTTCTCTTTTCTGTTTCTGTGTCTTCGTACAACACTCCTACGCCGGCCTAAACCCACGAGCCAGACGAGAAGAATTAACACGAGAGAGAGAGAGAGAGAGAGAGAGAGAGAGAGAGAGAGAGAAGCAGCAGCAGCACTCCTTCATGTGGCCCCAGATGACACAACGAGTGGAGCTGGGATCGATGGAGGGAGGAGGGAGGAGGGGGGCATCTCAGTTCTTGGTATGCAACGGCCAGTGGTTTCAATTCCATGTTTCAAAAAAAAAACAAAAAAAAAAAGAGAGAACACGAGCTTATGTGTTCGCAGTCTTGGGGAAAGAACGGAGCTGTAAACACACATCTGGCTGCGAGGTCTGAGCCAAACACACGGGCCAAGAGACGTTTTCAGAAACAGACCAGGAGAAAGAGAAACGCTCCAGAGTCACTTCACACTGAGGCAAAGTCCAAAACCCAGAGAGCTCCTTCAAATCCAACAAGTGGATTGTTTGCTTACTTCTTCCAGGAGTTTGCCCTCCACCCTCAGCTCCCAGGAGGAAACCTTCTCCGACTCCTCGCCCTCCGGCTTGCTGGGGGTGTAAGTGTTGGAGATGTAGATCCGGAGCTTGCGCTTTTGCTGTGTCGCACGGAAAAACGAGAAACACACAGAGAAGATAGACTGAAGGTTTGTTGGACTGCGAATTCGTGCTTTCAGATAAACATTATGAATGATGGGCGAGATTCCTACAACAAACTGAAATATGGAACTGAATTTTATCAATCAACTTTCAAAACCTTCTTGTATTTTACATCTTTTCTATTCATCTAACAAGCATTCAAATTCAAGACTGCGTACATTTTTAAAAATCTAAATATTCTCCCAAAAACATTTAGTTACTTTGCAACAATAAGAGTATTTTTATTATTACTAGTAAACTCTGAATAATCCTTCTTTTTTTGTTATTTATTATATTTGTATTCAGCAATTTGCTTTCATTACATGTTGACAGCGTTTTCTGAGTCGACTGTTCAATCCTACAGTCGCATCATAACTGTATCAAATTAAGACAAATGCAAACCAAACATTTCCACTGCTGGTGTGCAGTCAGTCACTGTTCATCACAGAGAAATCAAAGCATATGTCAGAGCCTCATTTACTTTTAATTTTGGGATGCTTTATATGCATTTTGACTCTGATGAACAATCACAGGAAACAACGTGCATTTTTGACAATATATCTGGCGACTGCAGTCACTTTTAAATGCATTGATTTAAACTGATCACAGATCTTTTTCAGGCCAAATCGCCCTAAAAGAAACTATTGTCAGTTTTCTTTGACAACATCTACATTTTTGAGAAGTTATAGAGCAGAGGAATCAGTAAAAAAAAAAAGAAAAAAAGACTAACTTTACATCATGGTAACATGTTCTTTATACTCTGGCGTTGATTGGATCAGATCAGTTTGTTGAAAACAAGTGAAATTGCTCGGTTGCACAATAAACAGTCAACATTTTCTAATGTGATCTCTTCAAAACACGTCAAAGCATCATGAGGAGATACCATGATGGGTTTCTTGATGGCCTCCTGAATCTCCATCCGTTTGCGTGCGATGGTCTGATCCAGCTTCCGCTCAAACGCCAGCAGGTCCATGTAGGCCTGCGACTCCGGGACCAGGTCTCGGATCTAGAGAACATCCACATTTCAATACTGAAGGAGTCTAAGTAACAGAAGTTCCTCATAATGGTTCAAAGTGATCCTACCCTCTGTGGCAGGACCTTGTCAGCCATCTTGCGTCTTTTTGGCCTAAATAAAGAAAGTTAAACACACAAGATGATTTTCTCTGGAGGGTCTGTGTTCTGTCTGCTAAATCACCATTTGTACTTTCAAGACTAAAGTTGTGAGAAACTGGATGCACATGACACAAGACCAACAGAAAGACCTCATTCATTCACATCCAATTATTAGTTATTTGTTGAAAAACATCCCAGTGTAATCGCTTCACTAAGCCCATGAAAGACTGCCTCAGGTTTCCACTTATCATCGCTTATGACTTTATAAAAAGCCATTTTGTTTCTCCAATTGAATTTACTGTCCTGTCTCATCCTGGATCCTTTAATGAGAATTTATGACGGTGCTCGTAGCGCCGAGCCTCGCCGATCCTCCAACAATGACTGTTTTGTTAAGAAATGAAGCTTAAAGACACAAATGATCCACTTGTGCAGCAAAACTATAAATGTTGCTACACATTACGGCGACGCCACATTTCTAAGCGTGGCGTCTCTGAGAAGTCTGAAGTCAAAAATATCTTCTGGAGTCTGCTGCTTTTTGAGGAAACAGCCAGTCATGAGATACACACTCTCCTCGTGCCTGTGCGATGAGCTTTTAGTAGCACAGACGCTCCCCGGACTGCAGAGAGAGAAACTGTTCTAACTATAACCAACTAACTGGTATTTTACAGCGAAATGAATATTACCACCATACGGGGTGAGAAAAAATAATCTCGGTAAGATTCTGCTAATGATGAACTTCCTGAATGAGAAGAAAAACACATTTTTTTAAGGATTCAGCTCGCGGAATCAGTAAAAATCTACAAAGAAATAAGTGAAGTTTTCACAGTGAGGGAGGAAGAGCCCCTCCCTCACTGAGCTGAAACCACACGGTCCCCCCCGACATTCACATCACACATGTTTTGTCTCACGCCGAGTGCTAACTTCTAGTCAAATGCTGATTTTCTTCATGTTTTTAATTACAGCAGATTATTGTTGAGGCCTCATCCGATCCGCAGGCAATAAAAACCAGAACTCATCTCATGAAACTTTAGATGATGTATCTGGTTTATTAGTCTGATGAAATAGTTTATAGTAAATTCAACTGTTGTGACTGTTACACTTGTGTTTTGGCATTAAAGCCTATTTTCTAATGTGAATTAATATATAGTACACATACAATATTTATGTCTATTCTCATTTGTTCAGATACGAGACATGTCAAAGCAAACGAATCAGGACGACGTTCATCCAGCTCACGGCTGCAGGACGCTGGAACCAATATATACATTATATATGATGACAAAAACATGAGACCTTTAAAGTGTTACACTGAACTCTTGGGAGATGTAAGTAAGTACTTAGACTTTAGAGGATTATCTACGTAAGTTTGAACATCTGTCTCATCTGTTCTGGGCATGTCAAAACATGCGCAGAGTCCAAATGTCTTTTCTTTTTTACTTTTTTCTTTCTTTCATTTTGTTCCTTTCATTGGCCTGTTTCTTGTTTTATCTTCAGTGATTCACACGCTTGGAATAAACAAATAAAAAAATAAATAATTGTGCTTTTTTTATAAAACTGTATTGGTGCCATTGCCTAAATTCTGTCCGTTGCTGTTGTAATCACATTGGCTTCTGTTGTAGTTCCTCCCCCCTCCCTTCTGCTGCTCCCACACAACACAAACGCTTCTCCACAGTTTACCCTCGTCGGAGGCCTCCCAGCGCCTCGTGCTGCTGCTGCTGGTGCTGCTGGTGGAGGAACCGCTTCCTCGAGGGGTCCATGCCCGGAGGACCCATGCCGGGCCTCATGGGAATGCTCCCGCCGCCATAAGAGGGTCCTGGCAGCTGACCTCCCATCGACCCCATGGGGCCCCCAACTCTGCTGGGTGGCATCCCTGGACGCTGCGACAAAAAGAAAAGACGTTCAATTAAAGAAAGAAGACAAGCGAGAATAAAGATCTTCCTCTCTTTCTAGCCCATCTCGAACCTTTTTCTTTTTCTTTAAATATGCAGGACTGTTAAGGCAGCAATTAAAAATTACTTTTTGTTATTTATTCCTCGCATTTATTAATACTTCTCTTGCTTTTAAGAAATTAGGAAAATGGCATCATCCATTAAATAAAGCCTAAATTCTGGAGTATTTTAAAAATACGTTTAGTGTGACTGTGCTTTTTAAGCTGATGCACCAAAGCTGTGGAATGCTCTTCTTCCTCAACAGCTGAGATCCGTCGACTCTGTTTATGAGGCAGTTGAAGAAGTTATTTTATTCAGACAGACCTTTAGTTGACCTGTAGCGGCTTAATTCATTGTATATGTTCATGTATGTTTTTTCTCTCTGGATCTTAACTGTTGCTCCTATCTGATCAGTTTTACTAAATAGATTTGTAGTTTTAATGATATTATTTATATTTCTATCTTTCTACTAATTGTTTGTGATATTCATCTGTGAAAGGCTATATAAATACATTTTATCTACTTATTATGAAGAGCAAAATCAACCACATACATATTTGCTTTTTACCAAAATACCCAACTTATTACTGTATTACTTCAGGATGATTGAGGGTGCTGTTTTGTTACAATGGATGTAGAGGGTATATGATGAAGTGAATAAGCAGAGGCTGTATCCAAACTAAACATGTGCTTTTTATTACACACCATAAAGTCGCAATCAGCCTGAAAGACAGATGAGGGTGGATGTAAAGTATGTAATGCACACTGGATCATAAAGATTGTGATGTTTCTAGCTGTTATTTCCCTCTTGTTTCACGCTTGATCTTAGCTTGCAGGGACAAAAAAAAAAAACAAAAACACTTTGTCCTCTCCCCCATTAAGAGAAAGTGTCTAATTGACACACAGGACACGGGTACAATAGGGGAGCTTCAGATGGGGGTGAAACCGGGATAATATATGCAGGTTTACCTCCGGGCAGATGGCGGTGATGATAAACTTACTTTTGTTTTCACGGCCAACTGACAGGAGGCTCGTGGAACCACGTGACGTTCTCATTCACACGCACACAAAAACATCAGATCTGCCTCACTATTGTTAATTAAACGTCCAATCAG
This sequence comes from Parablennius parvicornis, assembly GCA_900302745.1. NCBI lineage: Eukaryota > Metazoa > Chordata > Actinopteri > Blenniiformes > Blenniidae > Parablennius > Parablennius parvicornis. Next base: position 12,717 of record OMNM01064885.1, on the reverse strand, counting down.
CTTAACTGAGCAACACGACTCCACTTTATTAGGATTAAACTGTCGGACACGATAAAAAGTGAAGGCTGGAAGTCACATTGACACTTTTTTTTTCAAAGGCGGAAGTGGTGTCCAACTTTTTGTATACTTTAATAACATGTTTCAAAGAGACGATCTTAAAATATATTGTTAATACATTGTTGCAAAGTGTAAAATATAAAGTATGTCAACCAGTTTTGACAAACAATAATAAGAAAAACGCGAGTCTGTTTCATTTAACAGTGTTTCCGTTTGTAAGAGGGATAAACTAAGCGAAAAGCCCACCTGGGGGTACTGGGGAGCGCCGCTCATGCTTCGGGGGTAACCCGCCGGAGACTGCGGCATCCCGGGCATCCTCATGCCCGCAACATGCCCCACACTCATGGGGCTCATGCCTGGATTCATCGGGGGACCCGCGAAGCCTCCTCTCGATGCCATCTTCTGGATCCACAAGTGGTTGAAAAGTGACAGAAACTTCACACACGGTGGGGGTAAGGGAGAGACGAGAGGAAGGGTGGGGGGCGTCTCAGGTCCCGCACGGTGGCCGAGTGAGGGTCACTCTCCTCCGGGTCGGTTTGACAGCAAAGCGCGCTGTCAACAAAAAGCTACGGCTAACGTTAGCTCGGCTGCCCGCTTCCGACCGCCTCAAGTTCCGGGGTTTACTTCTCCCAAAGTCAGCGCCGCTGGCAGCGAGCCGTCTCCCGCCTCTGGACGCCGAGGAGGTTCACCGGCTAAACGGCGAAACAGCTCAGCGCGGAGACGGTGGCGGACACGGCGGGAGACACCGAGAGACAAAGTGAGAATCTGAGGAGAAAAAGGACAAGTAGTCTCGATACGCCCCCCTAACGCACACACATGCGCGCGCCACGCACTCACACGCACGCGCCATTAAAATGTGATGCCTTCAATGACAATGGGAAATATGAAACTTTCACTCTTTCGGAAGTCTCAGTCAAAAATTAATCAATGAGACAACAACAATAATAAGTACTTTACATTGGTTGAATTGTACTTGATTACAATTAAAAGCACTGTTCTATCACTTAAAGGTATTAGTTAGTTCATAACCATCCTTTGGTCACATTGAAAACACAATCCTCACACAAACAATGCATTTAATCAAAGATACACAATACTACACAACTAATCTTAGAATAAACTTCAATTAAATTGTGCTTTGCTGAAAATAGTATATTTGGAATCTAATTCTTTGCTGCTATTACCATTATTGTTTATTAGTATAAAATCTGGTGGATGGATATAATTGTTTCTGTTGTTCCATAGTTCTGTTAGTAAACGTAGCAGACCAAACACGAGATTCTATTAAATGCAATGTAAAATCAGAATTTAAACAGCAGATTCAAGCATGATAACAGCTAGAAAATGCAAATAAGATGGATGAATAAAGACCATATGAAATCAATTTATATCACTCTGAGTTTATATGACACTTTCTGTCCTGTAGCACAAAATCTGGTTTTGGTTCAGAGAGGAGCTCAAAGTAAACTTTTCAAAGTCTTTCAGGTTTTCAAGTACGAGACCTGTGAAGTGATGGGGAGACATTAAATGTTTCACTGCATAAAACAGTCAGAATACAAACTGAGGTACTTTTAATCATTTAGTCAGCAGCACCCCCTGTTGGTCAGTTCATCTCAGTATCTACTTGTTTGTTGGGGCATCAAAAACATGCACAGCTGTTAAACGGTCCCAATATAAACAAACCCACGCGACAGATAACAAATCATTTATTATGCTAGACAGATGAAACAAACTGAGCCATGATAGCAGCAAATTCAACTATTAGAATATTTACACTATCACATCACACCAAGGACATATGTAACCCTTTACAATGTAAACACGTGATACAAAGACATATTTGAATACTAGAAAACAAGCTGATCTATCCACCAAAAAAAAAAAAAAAAAAAAAAAAAAAACCTGCTTCCTGCAGCAAATACCTGCTTGTACGATTCGCCATGGATTCACTGAACATTTCAGAACAAGTCTCCGTAGGTGAACGAGTTGCTTGTTTCATAATTCAGCTGGAGAACTGAGTCTGACAGTGAATGTGAAAATAAAACAGACAAACCATTAGAAATTATTTTCTTTGACATAATTTTTTTCTAAAGAAAGATTTTAAACGGTGAGGAATTATACGTGTTGAATTCACACTTAATTTTTTTTTTCTGTACTCTAGAAAACAAAATACTGCAGTTAGTCATCAAACAGCTGCCTCTGCTGAATTACACCAGAGTCTGCCTCTGTGCAGTGACGTATCTTCATTATATCTAGACTGAAAACTGGCAAAACAAAAGAAAAAAAAAAAGTGGTGGTACGATGATTTTTGTGAAGAAAACTAAATCTGTCAAGTATACAGTGTGAGTTCTGGACTGCTTGGTGAAAGCAGCGCACACCACGAATGTCACCTATAACATCAACGTCCATTGATTTCACGACATAAAGAGCAGACGGTGAAGTGTTATTGGTCTTCCTGTGAGTGTGATCCTTTCTGTGCAAATCTGCACGCGATGCGATGAGAATGTGTGATTCTAGCCGAGTGGATCATTGAGAGAACGCCTCGTCTTTCATCAGCATGCGCGGGCTCTCCTGGTTGTCCATCCGACGTCTGGGACCCATCATGCCTGCAGGAACGGGAGCGTCACTGAATTTAAATGAAAAATACCCAATGGATATTACACCTGAACTAAAGACAAAAAAGGGCCCAGGATGAGCCCTTCAGTCAGTGGAGTGAAGGTTTGGAATAAACCCAGTCAAGAACTGAAACAATGTCCAAGCATGAGACCATTAAAAAAAAAAAAAAAAGGTTCCGAATTGTTTGGGTGTCTTAGACAGTACAAATTAATAAACAGGTGGATGTTAGTATATTTAATGTGACTGTGTGGATGTGAACATGGTGGCAATGGGTGCACTGTCTGTATAAAGGTAATACTTAAATTATTCTTTATATATATATATATTGAATGTATTC
>OMNM01064880.1:8506-21724 GCA_900302745.1 Parablennius parvicornis | reverse complement strand
AGCTCCTGGGAGACAAGAAGAGGACCGAGAGAGAGAGAGAGAGAGAGAGAGAGAGAGAGAGAGAGAGAGAGAGAGAGACAGGCATGGGATTAAAGAGTGAAAAGTGAGCTAGAAAAAAAAAAGAAGCAATAAAGTAAAGATACAGTCAAGGACGACTCCACTCTTACACAACAGTAAAAATCACTGCAGCTGCAGTGAATAGATTTTCAACAGCTAATAGTTCTGTGTGGGCTTGCAATTAAATACATTTAAATTATACGACTTGCTCTCTGAGCGTGGCTCCTCTTTTAAACCAATCAACCAGAGTTCTGCAATGTGACTCCTTACTTCTAATTATTGTAATCACAGTAATTCAGTCAATTACATTGGTCATTACTGTGATTTAAATGAGGTTTTTTTTAATATATATTATAAAATGACAGGGTGTTCTTAGTTTGATGAGAACAAAATCTTGGATATATAAAAAAAAAACACAAATTGAATTATTATAACAAGAAAACATCATAGATCATCGGATTAATACGTTTGGTGCTGCAGCAGCTTCAAAAATGAGAAATACCACTAGCAGCGGGTGTGTAACATCCTGTTTACGTTTTGACACTAATTCAGCAGCAGCTTCTGTGATTATATCAAACTGCTCAGATATGAATGTCATTGCAAGCTCTCCCTTCACTCCCTGCATTGCTCAGTATCCCAAAGATACGAATGGAAGCTGTTGCTATAGAAACACAAGAACTACAGTACTTTTACTTCATGTGGCGATCTCGTGGAGACAGCCAAACTGACTGTTGAGTCTCTGCGGAGATTGTTCGATTCCCAGGAGCTAGGTTCGCTCCTGTGTGGGTAGGTGAGCCCAGTGTCAAGGCTACATTACGACTGACTGAGATAAAAGAGGTTTGGTTCACCAGAGCTCAACAGATAGTAAAGTATCTGCTTAGTTTGCTACTATGAACATCAGCAAAGAAACTTATCTGATCCATACAGATTTATAGCTTGAATAACAAATCTAATATCAAGTTTTAGATTATAACATTTCCTGAATTTATATTTTGGAAAAATTATTGAACGGTTTTCCAAGGAAGATGAGTCCAGACCCCTTTATGCCTTGTCCACATTTCCGCTTATGTGCTTAAGCACAGATAAGCCCTTCTGGAATGTCACGGTACCACACACGGAAGAGGTAGCCAGAAGTGCAAAATGTAGGTGATATCACTGTTATATTTATAACATACGTAGGTGAATTTTTCCAAGAAAAGTGCAAAGACATATGACGAATACCATTCCACTACTTTACTCAGGGTGTGGGCAGTGGCCATCTTTCAGCCAAACTGAATCACCTGGCTGATCTCTGCCTCGTGTAAACATTGTAGAGAAAATTTACTTGTTTATTCAGTACACTTACACGAAGAGAGGAAGACTAATATTTTTAAGTAGCTTCACTGTCCACACAATTTGTGGGCGATATAACTTTTCCCAGTGGACTGTTGACGGTGCCAGACCTCGTGTTGTGAACAGTATTTCTGGGGTGTTAGAAAAGGTTTCATAATTGATTTTCAGGTTCAATACAAAAATAAATAAAAAAATTACTTTCGAAACGATGTTTCTCCAAACCCTTTAATAAAACCTTGCTCTTTGTGGAGAAAAGCCATTATGATACATTGGCCGAAAAATACATTTATTAAACACAACTAATCCCAAACAAATTGCTTTGCTGCTCTGATGCAAACCTGTATTTGTTTATTTGTTCTCTGATTTAAGTCTTAAAACATGACAACCAGTTTTCTCTGCATTACAATGTAATTCTGCATGCAGGGAAGAGTTTTGAAGAAAACCAAATGGTACTTTATATGTAGATTACATTGCACAGACAGATAAATGATTAATTGCCGTTGCACTTTCGCAGTAATCCAAGTCCCCGAGTTCCTGAAATATGAGCTGTGCATCTGCAAACTGTTTTTTGAGTGTTTGTGCACAAATGACATGCATCATAGCGGGGAGTGTTTTTAAGAGTGCATGTGAACATTGCGTGTGTGACAGACATGGATGTGCCAGCCTGTCATTACGTGCAACAAAGAAATCATCTGCTTTTGTCTTGAGACGTTCTAAAACACGGGCTTTCTGTTGAAGGCCATCTAAAGATAAGCTCCAGTGAGCTGGCTCGGGTCTGCTCCACTCTGATCTGCTTTATCCTTAAAAATCCCAGTGCCTTCGCAAAAACTCAGAAAACTGGGGAAACGACTTCGTTCACTGACTGATAGCCTCATTGTTTCCAAATTACACAGTAACTTTTCAGTTTGTGTGTTTCTTTACAGTGTTGTTATATTATTGTCACTGTTCACTAATTATCTGTTTGTTATGAAATGGGAGTGATAAGATAAATGCAGCACCAGCACCAGCTAAGGAACTTTTAATAGGCTCCATATTAGCAGATTTACTTTGCATTGAATAACTGTATACGTATTCGAAATTGAAAGAAAATTGAGTTGCAAGGTTATTATGTGACTGTAATATCAAGCTGCGGCAATACTGCATGATAATGCGTCTGCAGTCCACAAGCAACATTCAGAATCTGCTGATTACAAAGAGGCTGACAAAGCAGAAATGTGTTGAAATACTTTGTCACCATACTGTTCAGTTTAATCCGCTCACGCCTCAAACACACATGCAAACATGAAAGCTTCTACAGACAAGCATTTAAGCAGTATAATGGTATATGGACATTCACCTTGCTGTGTTTTTCAGAGGGATGGCAAAAAAAACTGCCAACCTCCTGACATTAAATCTTTTATTTCCCCCCCCCCTCCATCACGGTCTCCTTGGAGAAGAACAAGGAGGCTACATTTGTCACGCAGACTACAATTTCTAAAACACAAACCGTTTGGCCGAGGCAGGCCATCAAGCTGCCAAGTGTTGTTGTGAGGGAGGAGAGTTGTGAAGAAACGGATTGTGTGACTGACATCTCTGGGAAGATGCAAAATAAATGACTAACAGCGGTACCATACAAGGGCACAGCAAACCTCATTCAGTTGCCGGGCTATCTGTCTGTTTATCAGGTCTCATCTGCTGTATCCGTGTTTAGTTGCAGGGTGGTGCGAAATGACAACGTTGGCCAGCATGAAATGTAGCAAGGAGCGTGATCCGAGGTGATGAAATACTGATTTATGTGTTGTAGTTTGTTTATAAGTAGTGGAAACAACATGCAAGAGGGACACATTTATTCAAGCTTTCTGGGACTAAAAATGTACTTGTGGCAACAGACGACATTTCATTTCGATGAAATAACACAGAAGGGGAACAGTGTCTGCTGAATGCATGTCACCATATTCCCGTAATATTTCAGTCCTGCTTCATGCAACTCTTATTAATTTTTAATTACTGTTTGGCAGATTAGTCTAATTTATGCAGATTAAAGACTGCCGCTCCCTATTGAGGATTAATACAAAGGTGTTACGGATAAAACCATTAAATGGTGTGTTAATTACCAACGCGTGGCTAATTTCCGACTCGTACTCGGTAACCTGCTTTAAACAAAAGCGGAACGTCGTCCCCGTTATTCTGAGAGGGCTAAATTACTGTCATGTCCACTTTGCAGCAGTCACTGTTGGCACTAGCCGCCCCATGTCTCTGTTTTGAGCCTCAGTGTATCATTTCATACGTGTCACAGCTTGAATTTCTCTACAAATTCGAGGGCACACCATATCACCATCGTGTGCGTCTACCTGCTCCATGTAGATAGAAGTATTAGCTGGCAAGATGCACCCAGAGGTATGAATTTGATGGAACCGGTTCAAGCACTCAGCAGAGCAGGTGTTGTGCATTTTTGTTGTTATAAGTTGTTAGTTTCATTTTATATCGAGTAATATTGGTTATGGAACATAAACATGGGAAAAAATTTTCTAATGTGAGCAAGGAAATAAAATCTAAGAAAAGTAGGCATACATTTGGTGGAACTTGCGGAGTTAACATAACAATAAAAATACATGTAAAACTTTTTTTAATACACAATTTTGGCCTGTAAAAATATTTAATGCTTTAACATTTAACAACAACTAGTCATATCTTCAATTCTTTGCCAACCAGAAAATAATGCTTACCAATGGGGGAAAAAAGCAATGAGTTCCTTATAGAGCAATATATATATATATACATATATATATATATATAGTAGCTACTGTCTTAACATCACAACTTTAGGTTATCAATAAAAACAAGTTCACCAACTCATACATAAATGACAATCAAGCACCGGTATGCTAAAGCTGTGTTAAACTTTATTAAGACATAAATTAAACTTTTTATTTTTTCCTGTGTGTTTTACAGACAATCCTCAACTACAGCACTTTTTTCAGATCCACATCAACAATGCATCTTTCATTTTTCTAAAGCAGTAAAATGCCACAGTCAGTGCAGAGTTTAAAATGATTAGGTAACTATGAGCAGTGTTTGATAGTGACAGTTTCTTTGATAGACTGAATAAGGGCATTCCCTTTCAACCGATTGAGTGCCTTTGAAGATTTCCCGACTGGTGGTATGTTTGATCTGCATTCTTTAGAGTTAAACTGCTGAATCAAAGCATATTGTTTTTGAAACTGTGAATCCACTGTTTAGTTTTATCAAACCCCCTATAGCATATTATAATTTTTGACATTGCGGAGCATAGTCCTCCACATTTAATATATGTACTGTATGAGGGAGAGCAAAAATACACTGTGTTCCGAGGCACTGGCACACAGATGCATGAAAATGTATTTTCCTGTCAACATCATCAGAAACAGCCCTGACAACACAAGTGCCCAGTCCTACCAATTCTCCCTGTGTCCTTGTCCATAACGCCAGGCGTCTGGGGTAAACAGCTAAATCATTCATACCACATAATACACTGTATAGTGGACACTGTGGCAGTTACTCAAGCTAAAATGAATACTGTCAAATACAACCGTTTGGCAATAAGTCTAAAACCAATAAAGGTTCTGAAGTCGTTCTGAAAACAAAACTGTATGAAAGTTGTGGTCTGTGGTTCTATCAAACTGTGCTATAGCAACATGACTGGGGTTTTGATTATTCAGTCTTTTTCATATATCAGAGTGTGCAAAGAATTAGTGAAGCATCTCTGTATAGTCTTGATATTTATACAGTCTGCAGCTCTGTATTCAGTATAAATAGTGGACATTTGTTGGTTATACAATCAATAGCAAAAGCATAGAACAAATAAGTTTGGTTGAGTCAGATTGAATGCATGAATGCTGTTTTTGAACTCATGTGAATATACAATGTATGACACAGGCTTTTTGAAGTGTTACCACTTGCATTATTTTTTCACCGGCAAGTAAATTGGCTGGTAATACTTAACTAAACTATACTGTTTTAAATGCGAGATATTCGTGTGATCAGAATGCAGAATGATGACTATATCAAGTTGTTTGAAGGGATCAACGTTTCCTGTGTTTATGCAGATACCTCTTGCAGCTGCATGCAAAAAAGAGCATTTGAATCCCAAATCATCTTTTGTGAAACACATCCCTAAATACTCCTGATTATCTCAATTATCTATCCATCAATCCATCCATCCATCTAAAAAGGCTTACATGAACAAAAACTGTTTTTCTTACACACACAATTTGGTTTATACAAGAACTTTGATGTATAAGACTATTACACATTTTTTTACACAAACCTTAGCAAAATCAGTTCAAACTTGAAATGATACACAGTTTAAAAAAAACAAAACATATATAGGGAGTATTCTTACACCTAATTGTGTTCTTATTTAAGCACAAGTATGTGTGGTGTAATTTTATGTTAAAAATCATTTATTGTACTTTATCATGGTGTAATAGTACGTTATGGCACTTACTTATCTGATAGATTTGTCAGATTCTAAAAAAATTCTTTAATGTTGTATTGCAACTTTCAATTAAAATAATGTTGGCTATAAACTAATTTACATTAGCCGAAAAAACACAACTTGACTCCAGGTATATGTAATGGATACTTTGATTCAGTACCATATATTCTATAAAGGTCAACTTAATATGAAAAGGAAATTCAGGGAGAAAGACATGTCTGTAGAAACACAGGGAACTGTTTCCTCACTCAGTATATAATCTTTGGGAGACTCAAACACTGCAAACTACATATAAAAAATGAAAAGTGACTATGGATGAGTGGAAGTGAGGGATAGATCAAACATAGACGGAACAGAGTTTCAGTGAGTGAACTACTGTATTAATGCCCCCTTGAAACAAGAGACAGGCCAGACACCTTGATTTATCCATTATTTCAAACAACAACAAAAAAAACCAAACAAACAAACAAACCAAAAACCCCCATCTTATCTGTTGTAACCAGACGGAGTTTTAACCACTTCATTACCTCTTGGTTGAATCTCCTGTGTGAAGGCAGCAGTCCGCAAAGGCCTTCTTTGGGCAAAAATATTATTTTGAACGTTAAATAGCAGAATTTCTGTTGGATTTAGGTTAGGGGTATCGGCGTGTGATTTGTAGGTCTCGATAAGTCCTCGATGAGAAGGGGGTCAAATTTGGGTTTGAGTCCCTGGCATGGCGGAAAAAGAAACGATAATAATAATAAAAAAACCTTACAATTACATTAAGGTCCTGGCCTTCCAGGCCGAGGCCCCTAATAAAAAACATAGCAAAAACAAGAGGGTCCTGGCCCTCCAGGTCAGGCCTCCTGTGGAGGCGTTACCTTACGGCCCAAGGGCCCTAAAAATACACTTTCCAGAATATGCATCAGACTTTCGTCAGGGCCAAATGCATTTATTTTGGATGATTCACGTTTTTGCATGCTAATAAGAAAAGGGATCAATTGAAAGAGATTTCTAACTTATGCCTTCTAAGTGCTTCCATCATTTTTAAAAGCTCATTTGTTCAAACCAGGGTAAGCGATACTGGAGGAAGCAGGAAGTAAGATTTCCAAGGTACAAAAACAAGACCACTCACCTCTATCAAATAACCTCTGCTCGAACAAACTCTAGAAAAAAAAAAAAATAACATGAAAAAGACTGATGAGCTATTGTTGGAACACAACTATTTGCATGTAAAACAAAACCTGTATTCAATACATGTAACAACCATGATATCATCAATCTTGAATTTCAACAAACTACCTAAGTGATTTACAGTGAACAACTTACTGTGTAGAGGTGGAGCAGAACATTTTGGCTGCACTTTCTTTGCCCTCCAGCCCCACAAACTCAAAGAGCAGTACCTCCTAGAAAATGTCCGACCAATGACAAAACATTTTTTAATTGTCATCTGTTAGTCTAGTGATAAAGAGTGACCATTTCATTATGTTTAACAAAGTGCAAGGTTGATTAGATTAGACAGCATGAAATTTCATGGGCACAGTTCACCCTCAGGCTGACTTTGGCAGCTTGATGGGAGAAGCCTTGTTTTTTTGGGGGTTTTTTTCTACTGTGGAGCAACTGCGTTCCCAAACAGCGATGAGCTGCAGTAAGTCCAAACTCTCAATAGCTTTTCTATGACACTGAGTTAAAAGTAAAGATTTCTTTTTCTATTGCATTGTTTTCTTTGTATAAAGAAATAAACCAAAATGAACCAATAGATTTCCCATGCAAATATCTTACAAGTAACATAATATAAAAGAACATTAATATGTTTGTGAACTGCCCAAAAGAACATAAAAAATTAATATGATATTCCTGTGCCATCTGTATTTCAGTCCATGTTTTGTGATATTAATGATGCTGAACCAATAAAAATGTCAGACCTTATCAAGGTAGCCATCTTCTTCTTTTTATAGCACCATTCAGGCACAATGAAATTCGAAAGACCTCACAAAAAATTGCAATCAAATGAACATCAAAATTGTGTTTCAGATCAATATAAAAAAAACTAAACAAAGGTAAAAGCAGAACTGATGCTAAAACTTTACATAAACTGCATTTTAGATAGCAAGCTGAACAACAACAAAACGGTTAAAGATCAACTATTGAATTTAATAAGCAGAAAAAAAACTGTAGCAAAATAAAAAACAGTAGCTCCAGATGAACCTCACAGTGAGTGCATTTGTACTTCACTGGTAGTATTTTAAAGGTTGTGTTTTAAGTTGTGATTAAAATGCTCTGACAGTATCAGTCAGCCACAGATGTTCTTGTGGCTGCATCAGCTTGATGGATTTTGGTCCCGGGTACTCTGGGTAAACCTGTCTATATGATCTGAGGGGGTCTAGATGCTTCATAAAGTATCAGGAAATAAGAGATGTCGGACCGTTAAATGCTTTCTAACATTTTGAAGTTTATCGTCTGACAAACAGGAAGCCCCTGCAATGACTTGAGGTGTCTGACGGATATTTAACTCAGACCTGTGAAGATAGAAAATTTGAAACATCTAATCTGCTGAAAAAGAAAGCATTTTTTTTCTCTCTCTCCATATCTTATTCAGACAGAAACCGCTTAATTCTTGCTATATTTTCATGTGTTTATCTTGATGTGACGATTGAAGTTTAGCTTTGAGTCCAGAAGATAAATCTTAAACACACAAGTGTCTAAAAAATAAAAATAAAAAATACCACAAAATAAACAAAGTGCAGAAGAACTGTGAGACAATAATTTGCAATTCTTGTGCAGTTTCTGTATCAACAATATCTCAACTGGCCATCAAGGCTTTCCATGGAGGTTCCTGTGATTTTGTTGTCATGGTGTTCAACAACCAGCTCAAAACATCTTGGCAATCAAAGAGTTGTTACCTTTCACACTTTTTGTGCTTTTAAGTCAACTGCGACAAATGCATGGCTGGCAGCTTCATTGTCAAAGTGAGTCTGACCACAAAGTAAAATTGCAGTATATGACCTTGTACTGATGACAGAATACCAAAAAACCACTCAGTGCAGTTACTGCATTTGTTTTTTCTTTTTGCCGATATGGCCAATTTAAAAATATCTTTGGTAAATCAAGTGGTGAAACAACAAAGATGTATTAAGATCGAGGACCAGATAGAACATTGGAGCACATTTTAATGATTATAAAATGTGAGTGTGACAAAAAAAAAATAAAAAAATGCTGCTCCTGCAATTAGCATTTGTATAGCAGGTCCCCTCTGTGACAAACCTGCAATGCTTAGCGATAACTAATCTCTTGCGGTGGCTCCAAGCATCTGCAATGACTGCACGCAGGCAGAGTGCGTGCAAGTAAGCAGATAGGTGGGTACAAAGACACATCAGGCATGTTTTGCACCAGCTTGCTCTTTTTTTTTTTTTGATACAATCCAGGACCGGAGCTTATCGGACAAGTTTTGCATACACTAAAGCTTTCAGGATACAAGGAACCTTTTATCTTGGATATGAACAGTAAAACAACAGTCAACCATGTCTGCATCATAAATCTTTCCCTATATTTAGAATAAATACAATTATCTCTTGACATAATCTGCCACATGAGATGTATTTAAGTGCACCTCATTCGTAGTTCCTCGACTCAGCAGGAGCTAATATTATCTGTTTTCCTTTGCCTCTACTAGAGTCACCTTATAATGTGAATGGATTGAGCATAAGCAGAGAAGCGAATGGTTAAACTAATGGGAAAACCAATAATTGTGCGGAAATGCAATTTTTATGCTACATCCTTAGAGCTCTTGTCCATTTTCACCACAACAACAAAAAAACATTGAAACTATAAGGAAAACAATCTAAAGGTCTTCTGTCAAAAAAAGTGTGACAATGAAAACTGACGACAGGTTTTGAAATGTTTAAAAGAACTCGACTAATAGCAAAGGTTCTGTTATTTCATCACACAACAACATACAGATACTGCTGATTTAGTTCACTAAAACACGGATTACACTGGGTATGATAAGGAAACTAAAGATTGAATGACATTAAATATGCAAAATGCTTTTTTTGTGGAGTTTGCATGTTCTCCCCATGTGGTTGGGTGTCCTCTCAAAGTCCAAAACATGCATGTGAGGATGGATGGATGGATGGATGGATGGATGGATGGATGGATGGATGGATGGATGGATGGATGGATGGATGGATGGATGGATGGATGGATAGATGAAATAGAGCTCTTTTATGGGTTTTGGACAGACAAAGGAAAAACATTTACAAAGAATAGAGTCACTGGTTTGTTTTGTTAAAAGTAAGACCAGAGATCATTTTAATACAAGGTAAGAGAAGATTTAAAAACATCTCTTCTGCAAATAATTCAATATTCTAATAGGATAGTCGTTGCATATGTCTCACTAATCTGTTGATACGAGGAAACATACACTGGAAAGCTTTAGAAAAGGTAAGTGTAATTGCAAAATTTAATTTGATATCCTGCTGACTCAACTTCATGTTCTTCACAGCTGGAAGCAGACGAATGATTACATCCTCCAAGGTGAGAGGAAAAGCTCAGAGTGCAGCAGCAGGCAGATTCAGAGGAGAATGACAGCTGCAGGGGTTGAATAAATCACAAATTACCAATTGATATAGTTCATAATATGTTCACATTTCTAGCTTCCAAAGCTGATTTTTTTCAGTATTAGATTCAGGAACAAACTGCCCCCTTTATCTGGTTTTTAACTCTCCTGATTGCGTTGCCTCTTAAAGTGGTGAATTTCTCGGTGGGAAATTATTGCTTTTGTGGAATATCACAGCTCACTGAAACAGCCTCCGGACAAAACATGATGCAATAATATACACTATATTACTTGTTTTGTAGTTGTTCTTCTTCAAAAGGCTTCACTGTAAGAAGAAAAAGAGAACAAATGGATAACGGCATCCCCTCTGCACATGATAGAGATCAACAGAGTACAAAACATGGGGAATAACAATATGGATGTGCACTCACTTATATATATGTTGATTGTTCTTCTATGTTTTCCTTTTACAGTACAGACCAGAATGGTTTTCACAGCTGTAAAATCATTTGAGTTTAGTTAACTGGTATGTGGGCTGTATATTCACCAGCATCTAGAAATACAGCAACAGCACATGGATATGTGATTCAAGGCAACATAATACATGAAAACAAGAAAGGCAACATACAAAGGTCTTAAACATTCACCTATCAAAAATCATCATATTGTATTCAGAGGGTGTATTGACTTTCCTACTTTTTACGATACTTTCACTTTTAGATGTCGCAAGAGTAGATCATTTTGTTCTATTGCTTCTGTATCCTCCTTCCAAGAATCTCCTGCATGTCCTCTCTCACTGCATCCATTAATCTTGTTACTCGTCCTCTCCTCTTGTCTGGCAGCTCCATCTTCAGCATCCTTTTCCTTCATGATCTTCTCCCCTATATTCATGAACCATCTCAACCTCGTCTCTCACGTTCCCATCAAACTTTCTGTCAGGATCTGTCCCTCTAATGTACTCAGTCTTAAACCTGAACTATTTCAGTCATTCATAGTTAAATCTTTAACCTCAGCTCTGCCACCATCTCTATGCCATGCAACATAGCTGGTTTCAATACCAGCCTGTAGTCATTCTCCTTCTCCTACCTGGGACTCCTGATAATAGTCTAAATCCAGTTCATTCTGATTTACTCTCGTCTTCATCTCTCTTTTGCACCTTCCATCCATTTGCATGGTTGATCCCAAGTGATTAAACTCAATCCTTTTACTTTTCTTTTCACCAAAGATAGAGGTTTAATGTGCCATAGCCTCAATCCTTCAAGATAATCATCGACTAATAGCAGCATATCCAGTACTAAAAACCTAAATCGGGCAATATAAGATGTGATCTACCATTGAAAAAATGAATATAAGTTCTACTACAGTGCTTGGCAAAGTTGAAAAATGTGGCTAAAGTGATCTTTGAAATAAAGCTATGTCAGTTCCTTCTCTATCTTATATCAATGCCTTATTGACTTTGTAATGCAGGGACAAGATCAGGACTGTGTTAACGACACCATGGCCAATTATTCTTTATGGTGTTGGATAGCTGTTCACAGTCATTGTAGTATTGCAGATTAAGTTAAGAATTTCCCAGCAGGCATTCTTCCATGTAATTTAGTATTTTGGACAAGAAATTAGATGAGAATGGAATAAGTGGAGGGTAAAAGCAATTCTAATTTTAATAAACTGCATCTTTAATACTCCTTGGGGATATAAGCAGGGCAAATGAAAATGGAATTATACTTCTATATGTTGTATAAGTGAAACCTCTTAACACTTATCAGCAATTTAAAGCAAACTGTAAATTGTCAGATACCAGCAAATCCTCTGGACTCACTTCCTATCTGGAAACGCTGTAACCTAACTGTAAATGGATTCCAGGAATATAATGTATTTCACCACTTCAGCAATCTCAAGGCACTTTTACGCTCAGTCACATGCACCCATTCACAAACATACCAAAGTTGACGGCTGCAATACACAGTTCTTGATTTCCACTGGGTGCAGATCGAGGTTCATTGTCTAACTCAAGGACAACTAAACAAATAGAGAAGGTGAGATATGTGATTTAACCACCAACCTTGGGATTATAACAACCAACTGAGCCACGGTGGGAAATCTGTTGTATAATCGAACTGTGAATCTGTCCATATGTATATTACCTTTCAGACCAATATTATTTCATCTGTGTGATTTCTTTATAACAAAGATCTTTCCCTCACCCTGACTGACAATCTCATGATAATAAGCGTGTGCTTCCTATTGTTACTCTAAAAAGGTCTAGAATGCCTGTAACAGACACTCCACAACAGTCACAAGACCTATTCTGACATTTAAGATGGAAGACAAACAGGGTGAACTAGAAGTGCTCAAATACTTGCAGAATACTGATTGTCTTAGGAACATATGTCATCAGTTTAAATTTTTGATATTTAGTCTTACTTTATCACTAAAGTACTTTTAAACATGAAGCGAGAATTGTGCAAACATATTATATCATACTTTTAACTACTGAGATGTAGTTTACATGTTGTTAGCACTTGGCGGGTGAAAACAGCTATTCTGGTTGGGATCAGGACAGGAACGTCTCTCGCCACGTTTAAGCAGAACTCGGTGTTAAATCACTTGCAGACACACCGATTCTGGGTCAGGGTTAATTCCTGCTGTTTGCACACGTCACCCGTCGCTACTACTGATTGGATAGTTTAGCAAGGTCCTTGGATCCGCCTGAGAATATGTTCGAACTTGACAATCTAGATTGGGGACTTCTAAATCTTGACCAGCGGGTCACTTCCATCCCACCAACCCTTATTCTGCCCTTGACTTCATCTGAAAAATATAATGTATATTTATG
>OMNM01064877.1:8058-28325 GCA_900302745.1 Parablennius parvicornis | reverse complement strand
GGGGGGGGGGGCACCTGAATTATTTTCTGCATATGCATAAAAATACTTTGCCTTGTTTCTTGGCATCAGTGTAAATGAGATGAAGCATCACAGTAATTGGAACAAAGCCTCTGCAAAAAGCCTCTTCTCCAGGAATCTGCCCTGACCGACCTGCCTCGTGGTGAGAAGTCAGAACCTTGCAGAGCTCATCATCCCAACATTTTGGAGCTACAAGCTTCTCCATTGTGTCCCAAATAGCAGCAAATACAGAGATCCCCTCTCAGACTCCCATTAATCCTCCATAGTCACCAGTAATCCACGCTGGGGAGCCACCAGTTGGCAGAAGCAGAGTTTTACCTCTGCACTTGACAGAGTTCTAAACCTGATCACCACAGGCCGACCTGCTGAGCTGCAGTCTCCGTCGTCTCCACTGATCTTCTGATAGTCCAGAAGCCTCAGATTAAATGCATCTCTGCTCAGGTTCAAACAACAGCAGCCTCAGACCTACACGCGTCCAGACGAAAGAGAGAAACATGACTTTCAATCCTTGCTGACATGTGTGGCCTGTATTCTGTAACAAAGTTGGAAGGTGGAGAGCGGCTGTATTTTCTCTGCACAGAATTAAATGACCGTGTCAGTGCTTTGCTGTCTGATCCACTGCTGCTTTTGGTTTTTCTCCGGCTGCTCTCGGTGTCAGATTCTCTCCTCCAGCTGGCAGCTGTTTTCAGTGAGAACGCCGAAGCCCACAGGACGTCTCGCACTGAGTGACGAGTCAGTGAAGATAGCTGAGCAGGTAGCAGATAAAGAGACTGATAGCGGCTTGATGTTGACGAATGGAAACAGCAGAAACCGTCGATCTGTTGTTCAGAGTCGCAATCTTTTCCAGAGCTGGAAGGTGATGGAATGGGGTTTTTTTTTTTTTTAGCTGGTTGTTGACTCTGCCGACGCTCCTTCGCAGGGTCTGTCCTGGTCTTTTGGGATTATTGTCATCCTCTTATTGGTCCGGCCCGGTTCCTCTGATCTGGCAGCGCCTCCATCTTTTTGTCTTCCGCTTGACTGAAACAATGTTCTGCTCACTGAGGGAAAACCTCAACGGAAACGAAGACATTCTAGGAGATCCAAGCTCAGACAGAGGGGGAAATTTCGATAATCTCTGAATTGATCTGTGATGATATGAATACACGCATGTACATAGATGACGTTAAAGTCTCTGTGGCCTGAGGTCTGCTCACCTGAAAATCCCATAACTTCGTTTGATCGCCTAATTTACACCAGTTTTTCATTTCGTGACAAAAGACACTCAAAATCTACAGAGTAGGTGGACGTCTCTGAGAGCAAGGTTCCATCTGATTGGCCAAAATTGTTTCATGCAGTACTTTAGTAGGGTGTAATGTATATTGCACATCTATAATTAAACACGGTGCGTTCCCACAACAATGTTACCCAATGAAAAGCAGCGAAACAAAAATATTTATTATCTTAAACCTTCTCAAATATGATTTCTTTAAATAACAAAGTCTGATACTGTTACTGATTTTAATAGATATTGGCTAACTTGAATTAGAACTATAACATGAAGAAATTCACTCAGTATCGAGTAAATGCATGTGCACGTAGGGGGTTTCATGTTAAAAATGAATTTAAGGGGAAAGTTCTCACCTCTTTTTGGGAATCGTCAGATGTAGAATCAAAAGTAAACCCAGGAGGAGATGTGGAAAGTCGTCTTTTTTTTTTTCTTGATTTCGAAGGCTTTTGCTTCCATATGTTTGCACAAGTGGCTGGTCGGGAGTCGTAGAACTGTCAATAGCAGGCGCAAAATACCTTTGGTACATAAAACGAACCCTCATACAACATACTCAACTGTATCTTGAGTCTGAGCTGAACAAGTTCAGGACAAGTTTAGGTCCAGTTAAAGACGTTCCTCCAGATATTGTTTGTCAAATAAGTATTAAAATAGGAAAGGTTCTCTTGTAGAAATATGACCTTTTCACCTCCCTTCTCTTTGATCGGTGCAGGACAGTAGCTTTAAGATGGGAGTTAGGAAAGGATAAAAAAAAAATCAATACATCTTGTTGGTGTGGAACCCTGCAGCCGCCTTCATCTGTTTTCCTGTGTCCCTTTTTCTAAAGCTGAATTTCTACTGACAGACCTTTCCACACATACAAGGAACCATCTTCCAAATTTAGTTCTGGTGTTATTTCTCACAACAACTCGACCCTGATTGTTTGGTATTACTTCTGTCTCGTTTTATTTCACTGGCTATATTTGAAAATATTCACAGTTACTGTGAGTGAAAAATGTTTTTTTTTTTTTTTTTTTCTTCAGTTATCTCAGTTGTGCTTTGATCAAACAGTGGAGCCGAACATTTCTGGTGTTTTAGATCCTTCCTGCTGCTAGAGCACATCCCATATGTTTGTCTCTGTAAACCAATCCAATCCAACTTTATTGATATAGCACATTTTAACACACCAGCCAAGCTTGAATGAAGTGCTTCGCAGTTAAAAGTAATAATAAAACAAAAGAAACAGTGAATAAAAAAAACATGGTAACCAGTTCACGATGCAGAAATGAGTCAAAGTTGGTTGTTCTTTTTATTTGTTAAAAAAAAAAAGTGTATTTCTGCTTCTTCTTTTGGGTACTGTATCAAATTAAACTTAATTTTACATTTACTTTTCTTTTTAAAGGATTAATTCAAAATGTTTTGTCTTAACAAAAATGTATAAAAAGTAGATTAAACTATGAAGAAAATCTCACAATAAACAGTCAAAGGCTAAAAACCTTTGTTCCCAGTGTTTGGATGTGTCGGCCGGAGCTTCTCACCGTCACTCGGCGTCACTCTCTTGCAATATGCGCAGATTGCTTTTGCAATTTTTTTTTTCACCATTTTAAAATGCTGCCTCACCTCCGATTTTAAACTGGAGGGAGCTTCCCGAATTTCGCCATGGCCATAACTTTGCCGTCATCTGCACCGATCGAACATCCTCGCTCAAAAACTATAAGCAAAGCCAGATTACTCCCTCTGCTGTTTGCATTGCGATGCACTCTCTTATTACGCCTATTTAATTTCTCACACGATTGTATCACTTTTCAACCGTCTCACGATGCGTCGTAGCATCCCTATTTGCTTGTTGTTGCATTTTTCCCGTTTCCATGGAGATGGACTTTATTACCTCCACCAAGGAGGGTGTGTTTTTTTGTGAGGGTTTGTTTGTCCGTCTGTTTGTCTGTTAGCAGGATTACGCAAAAACTCCTGACGGGATCTTCCTAAAATAATCCAGAAGATGTGTCTGGACCAACTTAGATCCATTAAATGTTGAGAGTGATCCTGATAACCATCTGGATACAAACTAATATCAAAGATCCTGTTTCTCCCCTTTACTTATCATTGAGCAGTTTTCAAAACATCCTCTCTCTTGGAGATCATATCTGATTGACCTGTAAAAATTCAGTGATGTGTAGGATGGTCATATCTAATAGGGTGCAACATTTCATCTGGATCAGAACCAGAATAAGGTCAGGAAACATTCTGGAATTTAACATTGGAAACTCCATTTCCGAGTTTTAAAAAATCATAACTCATACAATTGTCTTTCGATTCTCTTGAAATTTAACATGTATATTTGGAGGATCATTGCCCCGAATTGTGCCAAATTTCATCTGGATCGGATCCAGATTACCGATATGGCGGCACTTTGAACTTGGGAAATTTTAACATTGAAAACGCCATTTGGCGGAGGTCTGAGCTCCCGGAGTGCTTTTCACATTGTAAAAGTTTCACGTTGGGAGTCGTTTTCAAAAAAGTTGTCAGTGGCTTTGAGCACCATTCAAATTTTAAAAAACCAAAAATATATTTAGAACTATTTATAGTTATTTTCCAGAATTTGAATAACCCCGTGCTCAACCAGTAATTCAAGCCAAAGTCACTTTTTCCTAAATCGTAGTTCACATCCATCACGCAGGAGTTTGACTCTTAACAAGAAAAATCCAGAACGAAGTTGAGCCTTGAGAGAGCCGCTTCACTGAAACTCTCCTCAGTTTCCACAAAGCGGCCCACACAGACCAACACAGCTGATCCTCCAACGTCTGCAGGCTTTCACGCTGCGTCAGCTCCGCTCTCCTTTCTCTTCTAAATCAATAAGAAGCCTGAAGAGGTTTTCAATTGTCGAGTTTTTATTTTTATTTTTTTCCCTTCCAGAAGCTAGAAGCTAACGACCAGAGCCAGAACAATGGCGGTCCCGCACGGCGCCACGGATCAGGCTTTACTCCCACCGTGCTAATTACTCAACTCTTTACTTGAGCAATTCAGAAACCTGAACCTTCCGGTCGCCTTCCAACGGCCTCGGCGACGCCATGTTTTAGCTCAGGCGGGAAATCACTGGAGTACCGCTGCGTTTGATCTCCGAAACAGAAGGTCGGGAAATTCAATTTAACTGGACATTATTTACATACCGAACCCAAGGATTCCTTGCAAACGTGGCGCGCTTGCCGAGGCGGCGTGGACGCAGGTATTAGCCGATATTGTGAAGCACAGAGGGTGAGTCCTTGATCCGCTCACCTCGGAGCACAAAACAACTCGGATTAATTAGTTGTCAAAATGTCTCTCGGCGCGGTGGGACCGGTGGATCTCGGGGGTCTACGTGAAGGCCAACGAGCTGTCACCTGAAGGAGTGCATAATTTAGAGGGATCATTCATTGGTTTGTGCGGAACATGACTCCGGGAGCGGTAATGGAAAAGCGGCTTTTTAAAAGGTTACACGTTTCATTTCTTGGAATTGGAAACAGCTGCGGTTTGACCACTCTCTGGCCTCGCCAGCCGCCCAATGGATGTGCAGAATCAAGTCGCCGTCAGCTGTAAAGTAAAGGCTCCGCACCGGTGACCGCCGGGCCATCGCTGGTTTTTTTTTTTAAGATCTGCACTTTACAAGTGAAACTGAGGTCTATTGAAGATTTACTGTATTTACTAACCTACTGAAAGACAATAATGCAACTTTATTACAGAATGGCAACTCTCTCTCTCTCTCTCTCTCTCTCTCTCCCTCTCTCTCTCTCTCTCTCTCTCTCTCTCTCTCTCCTCCCTCTGTCACTCTCTCTCTCTCTGTCTCTCTCTCTCTCTCTCTCTCTCTCTCTCTCTCTCTCTCTCTCTCTCTCTCTCTCTCTCTCTCTCTCTCTCTCTCTCTCTCTCCCCTTCCACCAGCAGCACACGTCCAATTCAAACATGACACATGGTCAGAAAATTAGTATGTAAATATTTATCGTAGATGCAAAGCACCATGACATGTCAGCTATCTCTCCCTCTCTCCCTGCTTCTCACACTCGCACAGTCACTTCCTTGTTGGGCCAGATGGCAGGTGGGGTTTTCGTGGAGGGAGGTGTGTGTGTGCGCGTGCGTGTTCGTGTGTGTGTGTGTGTGTGTGTGTGTGTCGTGTGGCGAGTGAGGCTGGCTTAGGCTGCTGAGTACAAGCTGCTCTCATGGCCTTCACACAAGTCAGCCATCAATAGAGCGCTTACAGCCACATCACCAGGCAACAGCAAGGTTTTTTTACACTCTTCATACACATGTTTGCAGTGCCTGAGTCTCACTTTGAATCGAATATCTCTTTTATTGAAGCACAATCAGACACGTTTCCCTCAATCTGGACAGGAGTTTATTAATTTTTTCAAATATATTTTGAGGTACTAACCTGAAACGCCTTCTGTATGACGTCTCGGTTGTGTATATACCGCATTTTCTAAAATGTGACCCATTCTAAGACCTTGGTGGTGGAGTTTCCTGCGTACACCTTTGAAATGATCTTACTCGACCTTGTTGAGAATGACAGTTTAAATAGCTTATTGTGAAGTGTGTTTGCTCTGCGAGGCTGTTCAAGGCTTTCCAATCGGTTCTTATGCAACCGCCTCATTATGAGAATTACACTTGTACGGACGTAAGAGCAGGGTGGATCAATTAGCCTCGGTTATTGTGAATATAATGGCGTCTGTGTTTTGTGGTAATTTCTATATGTTGAGAGAAATGATGATTAAAATCAAAGCTTTTAGAAAGCGTGTTGGAAGAGGAGAATGCAACACACAGCTGCACAGTAGATGTGACTACCAGCGATCCTTGGCTAATTACTGATTAATCTCTAATGGCTAATGGATTCATTGGTCGGGCTGCAGCTTCATCCTCCCAAATCTAAGTGGCCACGGCACTTAAATCAGTCATGATTGTCTTTTTTGTTTTTTTTTTAAATGAGTACTAATCATGCAGCTCTGCATTAGGAATCATAATTACAAAAAGTTTGATTGAGAATATTAGAATATGATATATAATATAAGAGAATATAAATATGTGTGTTGTTTAATACAATCTGTTGAACACTGTTAATGAGAGGTAAAGTAATTGATGTAGTTCAGTAATTTGCTGCAAACTAATGTGGTTTAATCAAAATCTATTGGCCTATATGCATACAGAATCTTTTCAACAATGACTTATATAAGATAAAACGTTTTAATGAAGGCAGACCTGTGCAGCCTCTATGTGTGTATATATTATGTATTCAGTCTGGGTAGGTATGAAAAAAAATAAAGTCTTTAAAGCATTGCAATTTAGTAAACTGGTTGCTAAACGTTGATTTACATCAGCGACTCGTGAGTCCGACAGTAAATCAGACACATCTGAATATTTATTGGCGCAGCTGTACCGTGAGTAGCTTTTTGAAAAATTGCATATAGATTGATGTTTAGAAGGCATTTCGAGCACCACCTCTTCCTTTTGCATAACCCATGCTCTCTGCGGGAGGCTCGCTCTCGCAGACGTTAAACCTTGGACGGTTGGGGGTATTGTTATCACCCCGTCTCAATCAAAACGCCATCGGGGCAACCGGCTGCACATCACGGCGGATCTCGTCCTCTCTCCTCTCGCTCAATGAGCCCCGGCCTTTTGGAGTGGCCTGTGTAGGTTCTGAAGCCAGGTTGTGTAATGCCCACCACCCACTCGGTAGCTGCTGCTGCCCGCTGATATGCTGCTACTCAGGGAGATCACTTTAGCGCACAAGCAGGGAGATGGCCAGAACGAATTGTTTCTCACTCCAGATAATGTACTCCCACCTGCTCTTCTTATGTGGGCTTTGGTTCTCACCTCGGTTTTTTTTTTTTTTTGTGTGTGTGTGTGACAAGAGGGAGGGAGGCAAAGCGTTGTCTGTAGGTGTACTGGAACAGAGTGATGGGGAGGATTTTTTTTATTATTATTTATTTTTTTTTTTTATTCTTGTTGCTGTGATAAAGCAGAGAGAGCTGTGACAGTGTTTTTATTTTATTTTTTTTATTTTTTATACCTGATATGAATCGATCAGCCTCGTCCCCGCTCGGGGACGACGCGCACCGGGGCCCTTTATCGGCCAGCGATTGAACTCTCGGCGTCGCCTACGTCACCCCTGCTGTTTCCTCCGCCACCAAGCGATAGCTTTTCCAAAAGGTCGGCTGGAGGTGCGGTCCTCCCACACTCCCACACACACACACGCAGCGTGTTTGATGTGCGCTTCAGGAGAGACTGCAGCCTCATGCTCCCGCACAGGACTTCTAAAGAAGATGAAAAATATCATCAATACTCCTTTTAACACGTCTCTTTTTCAACGTATTAGCAGTTTTAATGTAGCGACTCCAATTCAGGGGAAATCACCGTTAACGTGTATCTCTTTACACCGAGAAGATGGCTACCCACTCCATCCCTCTCTGTGTTTGTACACAACGGTTGTATTACAGTGTTGCTGTTGGTGATGCTTAGAGAGGACCTTTATCAGGTCAGTAGCAGCTTTGACTGTGTGTGTGTGTGTGTGTGTGTTTTTTTTTTTCCCTCCTCAGTGATTCAAGCTGCTATTGTTTTAAATGGTTTGAGCCGTCAGGATGTTTCCATAGCAATGAGCAGCCTCAACATCACACGTCTTTATGGATAAGGTGTTCTTTTAAAATACGTGCACACGGGTCTGTTGCAAAATAAAGTGCTTGGAAAATAAACCTTTCAAACCTTATACTCTTTAAGCAAATGGACTCTGGTCTCAAATTTTTAAAAGATTTTTTTTTTTTAAATGCAGAATTATTCCTCAAAGTTGGTTCCTTTAATTGAAATAATACAAATCAGCAAATGGTAGGAGTGGATCTTCTTTTTTTTTTTTTCCAACAATCCTTTGGAGTTGAGGCTTTCCAAATGAAAGGAATAAACAAACTTCTGCTTCTTTTTCCATCTCGACAACCTTTTTATTCTTCTGCTGCGTCTTCTTTTAACCAGTTTGATTTTTGAATGGCACGAGAAATGATTTCAACTTTTACTTTGATAAAACAAAACAAAAAACAGATTACATAGTTTTGACAGTGGGCCAGATGTTTGGAGTTTCCGACTGCATCAATTAATTACAGTATCAGAGAAAATGGCGAAATTAGGAACTTTGGAGATCACAGTTCCCCCAAATTTTTTGGAAATCTCTTAAATCATAAAGCGAAGAGTACCAGTAAAAAAAAAAAAAAAAAAGTGCTTTAATCTTTTTTGTTGTCAGTTTCTTATGATCTGAGTTTGCGATGTCGATTAAACCAGCAACACGTTTGTGGTGACCTTGACTTGATGACAAGATCTTTCGAAATCGGACACGACCGGCAAAAAGCACCTTTTTTTTCTTTTGAAGTCTGTCCCCGCTGTGGATTTAAACAGTTGCACAGTGTGGGTTTAATAGAAGACAAATGCTGAAGCGGAGGTTTACGATACGGGCGAGGAGAAGCCGATTCTCGGAGCTGTCTCACGAGGCTCGTAACTTTAGATAATTGCTCTCCAACGCTGTCCTCCAGCTCCCACTAATTGGGTATCTCCATGAAATACTTTTTTTTTTTTTTTTTTATATTGTATTCCTTGCTCCGAGATACAGTTCATGAAGCGATGGCCTCCCGAAAAGAAAGTGTGCGTCCTCTTTCAGATTCGATTTAAATCTGCTCACCCTGGTGGTAATTACTTAATTATCCCATTACTTGAAGAATAGATGAATTGAAGCTCGTTGGCATGGATGCCGGGCTTATCGGCGAATACCGCTGGTTGTTATCTCTTGTGTGTTTATTGCAGCGCCGCAGGTGAAGAGGAGGACTTTTCCTCAAGTGTTTACTGACCTGGAGAGGTTTCATATTAGAGAAGAAAAGAAAAAAAGCTGTCTGTTAGTAGTAACCACTGTTTTGATCACACTTGCTCCACAGATTACCTTCAGTCTTGTTCTTTTTTTCGCATCGTCTAATCCTCAAAGACGTGTCTGCCAATGACGATCACCATTGTTCGATACCATTTGACAGGTTTAAAGAGTCTGCCCTGAAGTTTCTTTTTTTTTTTTTTTTTTTTTCCCCCCTGTTAATGGTTTCCTTCTTTTATAACGTCAGAATCCAAAGTTTTCATCAAGAAAACAGTTTACTCATTGATCAACACGCCCATTATCTTATTCCCAACCAACAAACCCAGCATTTTCTTACTGGTACATTAAAGTAGAAACAGAGTTTGATATTAATGGTGAAAAAAAAAAACAAGTTAGTCTGTTAGTATCCTGAAATCTGCCAGACCTCACAGTAAACTGCTTGTAAAAAGATTAACTGGCGCCGTTTTTGGCAGATGTTCAAAAGGGACCAACGCTGGGCCGCACGGTGGCATCCTAGTCGGCACTTTTCTCCTCAATGTCGACTTTAAATTGCTCATACTTGTGAATGTGAGTGTGTAACTGTCTGTTGCTCAGGCGTTTGTCCTACGACCTGTCCAGGGTGTAATCCGTCCTTACCTAAAGTCATCTGGATAAAATGGTGTTAAAGCGTGAAGATTGGACCAAAACAAGATTGATGGCTTTTATGAGTTTCTATTAGAAGGACATTGAAGACTCATCGAAACCTTGAAAATGAATACGGAACTGCAATATTTCATATTAAAATTTTCCCGATGCTGATAACTTTTTCCCCCCGATTTTGTTTTTCATCATAATCACATCTGCCTTAACTGGCCAATTTTTTTTTCTTCAAT
The DNA here is from genome assembly GCA_900302745.1 of Parablennius parvicornis. Taxonomy (NCBI): domain Eukaryota; kingdom Metazoa; phylum Chordata; class Actinopteri; order Blenniiformes; family Blenniidae; genus Parablennius; species Parablennius parvicornis. The sequence goes on along the minus strand of OMNM01064877.1, from coordinate 18,334 downwards.
TTTTGTGCGCTTCATGTGGAAACAGTTTGCGAAAAATGGTAACAAAGTTTCATTGCACGCTTATTCCCAAATTTTCCACATGTATTGTTGTGCTTTTTTTTGTGTGTGTGTTGCTCCCATTGTCAGGAAAATCCCATCTTGTTTGACTGGTAAATGTTTGCTATTTTTGTGGAAACGGTTTATTGAATCCTCAATAAAAATCATATCTCCCAACGGTGCGGGACTAGTTGTGTGCCACAAATCTGGTGGAAGAAGAATAAGATTTAAAAAAAATAAAATTAAAATATTGGCGCCTGGGATAGTAATCTTTGCGCTTTGCCTCTTAAAGCGGAAGACACACGTAACTGTATAATGTTATCGTCATCTTTCCTATTGACAAATAAAGTGTATAAACTTAAGTTAACAGTTTTGTTATTGACTTGAGGAAAATCAATACGTAAGTGCCAAAAGCAAATTCAGGGCTAAAAATAACCCAGTGGACAAGCAAGTGACTTTAGGCTTCACTAACACTAATGCAATTTGATTCAACGTAACATGGCAATCTGATTAATCCCATTAATTAAGCCCATTTCAAGAACTCTCCTTTAAAGCCGCTTAAGGCACCTGACAGGTCGGATGTTCAGTACGGAGGATAACTCATGTGTCTCTTCATGTAATCCCAAACTGACACTGTGATGTGGTGAGATCAGCGCTCTGTGTGTGTGTGCGTGTGGGGGGGGGTCTCGACATCTGTCTCCACACGTGTGTGTGTGTGTGTGTGTGTGTGTGTGTGTGTATGTGTGTGTGTGTTGGTGGGTGGTTGTCATGATGCAGAGGGACCGGTCACATGTCGTACCGACGCGTGTCGTGCAACGCTTTGCATTGGACATTTTGGTTCTCGCTAAAAAAGAAAATAATATCAAAGTTCTCATCGCACAGCAACTACATTCAGAGGTGTACCACAGACACACACACACACACACACACAGACACACACACGCGACACAGTAGTGGCGGCGCGCATTAATTATTCAAATGCCTTCATCACACTGTCAGGACAAGTTGTCTAGTTAATGTTTGGTGTTTTTCTAAACAGCTGACTGATATGGTGTTACATGCAGAGTGTCTGTCCTCAGTTTGCCTCGGCTTACAGTACTTTTGAAAAAAAAAATGTATTTGACAATCAGTGTGTCTTCTGCTTTGTTTTTCAACCTCAGTAATACTCCACGTTCAGAACGAGCTGCGGTCCTTCTGCTCAGCCTAATGAACATGCTTTAAATAGACATCTACATTTATATACTGTATGCATGCAGACAGTAATTGCTTCGCGTTTGTTTATCGGGAGAAATGATCTCGGGAGTCAACTCCCGTGCTGCAATCGCACGACGAAGCGATTCATCAGAGACGGAGCCGCTCAGGTGTAAATTGACCACTGAGTGAACCTTTATATGATTTACGCAAAATGGCAGTCACGGCTTTTAATTTAAAGACCTTGCATGCATCCGTCTGTCACTGATGGCTAACACTGCAAACTCCTTGTGGCTCCCGTCCGAATGTAGCACGGGATCGAGCAACAGGCCGAGAGGAAAGCAGTCCAGTTTGGACGCAGGCATGTTGGTCTCCTGACGGCGTTTACAGCTGTGCCGTTAGTAAGAATAGGGAAGCGATACGACAGTGGATTAAAGCGACGCAGTCGATGAAGCCCGGCCGAATATTCCGGGGAATTGGAATTGTAGCGACAGGTTGTTTGCGCTATTAACACGAGACGCACGTGTTCATTGTAATTAGATGCGAGTAATTGCTGCAGCACGTCAGATTGTTAATCACCGCCGACGTGACGAGTTTAGAGATGGTATGGGAGCGAAAGCTTTTAATTTTCAGCCGGTGGGGTTGTAGACTTCCCCGCGAGGTTCCGGCATGCTTAGATTATGTCGACTCAGTCGAAACGTATTGAAATAGGATGCCGAGGGGAAATGCCACCTGGGGATTTCATTACATATCGGATCAATGCTTTGTGTAAACAGTAGCCTGTTCAGCCACACACCTTCTATATCTCTTTATTCCAACGGCTTGGCAGGAAATCACACTACACCTACAGGCGGTTTAGAGCGACTGCTTCGATCCAATCATCTCGATCTAATCCCTCAGACTGAGGGAACCGGTGTCAGGTAGAAAAGTTTTGTATACACAAACAATTGTATATATGAAGGAAAGATCAAATAATACACAAACACTGTGGCTTATGACATATAGCAAGTTCTGTATTTATATTAAATATCTACATTACAACATTCTTATTAGCAAAAAAGTTTCATATTAGGGGTTAAAATTCTATGGGGTGGGTCATTTTTCCATACAAGAAAAGGTCACAATTCTATATAGAAGAGTGACCCGGGGATCAGATTTCCATGGGGTCAGAATTCTGTATGACACCTGTATACTTGGAAAAACTCCAGACATATAGGGAAAACATGCAAACCCAACCTGAACGTCTTGGATAAGAAATTTGAATTGATATGCACTTTAGGCTTGAAAGAATCTTGTTAGTGTTTCCCTGCTTTCAACACACAGAGTGATCAGGTTCCTCTGGAGCCTCATTGGTTTGAATTATAGGTGGTGGAGTAAATACGACTGAATCGAATTTTATTGTGGTCAAGTTCAGGCTTGACGACCTTCCGATTTTAGTTAGATGGAAGTCAGCTGAAATCTAAAGCCTCATAGTGGAGCCGAACACAAGTTGGCTTTGGAGCAGAGTTCACACTTGTGCTTTGGAGGAAAAAAAAAACAAAACATATCTACACTCAGGTTTGGTTTGCTTAACACTTAATTATGCTTTTCTAATTGGGTTCAGTTGTGATCTGACTTTTCTATGTATCAACATTTCTCTCAACTGTATTTATAAATAACCGGGTTCTTTGCAGTCCTCCGTGCTCTGAGCGACATGAACATCAACCGTGAACATCACAGATATTTACGTACATCAGAAAAAGTCCAGGATTTGACTTCCTGTGTTACAGAGACATCCATCATCTATTTCTCAACTTGTCAGGACACAATCACTCAAAAGTTTTGCTCTTCTCTCCTTTCCAGTTTGCGGGGACATCCATGGCCAGTTCTTTGACCTGATGAAGCTGTTTGAAGTAGGAGGATCGCCAGCATCCACACGCTACCTTTTCCTGGGGGACTACGTCGACAGAGGGTATTTCAGTATTGAAGTGAGTGTATATTTGTTGGTGGTTTTTCTTTTCTTTTTTTTTTTTTCTCTGTTTTTTCCCCCCCCGCCTCTTGAGGGCTTAATCAAATGTGACACACACCATGTGCCGTGTTTATTAATAACTTTCTCTGAGCGTAGATCAAATCAGGCTACAGATATTGGAGTGGTAATAGGCTTTTGTAATAACTTCAAATGTAGCTGGGGATGGCAAATGTCACAGCGTCGCTTAGGGTTATGTAGAGAGAGAGAGAGATAGAGAGAGACTTTTTTTAATATGAAGTAAAATACATGTATTTGATCTGGAATGGCAGGTTTGGAGCTTTACTAAAATATATATACTTCCCTGCCATCTTATCGCCTGAAACATGCTTTTATTAATAAAATATTTTAATGGAGTGTGGCGCAGCCAGTCCTTCCGATAGCTCCTTTGAAGGTTTGTCATCTCTCTCTCTCTCTCTCTCTCTCTCTCTCTCTCTCTCTCTCTCTCTCTCTCCCTCCACCCAATACCTCGATTTGCTCTGGTTAGATGAGCGGAAATGCCTTGATGCTTCTGCAAATTACTTTCCGCCCTAATGTAAGTGCATCGAACAGAACTAGTTCCACAAATTTGAAAAAAGCTAAAACAACTCTTCTTGCCAATTGCAAAATGCAAAAAAAAAAAAAACTGCCATGAACCAGTATTGGATGAACGTGATCTTCAGGCCTCTGGGCAGCACATTGCATTAAACCCACCAGATCCTGGAAAAACCGAACATGGCATGAGCTCAGCAACTCTGGAAAACATTGTTTGAGAACATACTACATTACAATCTCCACTATTAATTTTTTTAGACAGTGCTAAATCTAGTATAAACATTTCTTGTGATGGAATGACTCGAATTTTTAATTTCGGCTGGAAAAAATGGACAAAAAGAGATGAAGAAGCTGAAGAAGAGATCCAACAAACATCCTTGATCTTTTGAACATCTTTGAAAGGACCATTAACATCAAACAATTTTCACACATGTATATGATAGATTTATAGATAGATAGATAGATAGATAGATAGATAGATAGATAGATAAAGTGGGACATCTTGAAACATTTACTGCCTCTAAAAAAATGTTTTTCTCATTTCATATATGTGTGTGAGTGTGTGTGTGTGTTTGAACTTTTTTTTTTAACCCCATGTTCACAAAATTGTGTCTAGATTGCAAATGTTGGTTTGCAGCTTTTAGCTTAGTGGATCCTTCCCTAGTATATATTCTTTATTCACACTGTGCATAACTAACTCAGTATATAACAAATCAGCTTTACGCAGGTGTATAAACAATTGACAGAGTCATGTAAAATTTCCCTCTTGGGCATGTCAGCAGTCGCTGTATATTTTAGTTACCTGTGAAAGAATAGTTTTCACATAAACATCCTGAGAAAGACAGAATATAGAATCACTCCAAGGTGGAATTTTTGGACCGAGCACCTGGACTCACTGATGGATTGCTGAAGGCAGTGATACTCAACCTCCAACCAGAGGTTTTGAATAACTCAAATATATGTGGAGATGGACTCTGTGGAGGTGGCCCTCAGAGAGGGCGATCCCTTCTAAACCGACATCCATGTAGAATAATGTTTCTCACTCCCTCCATGATCATGATGAACATCAGAAGCACATGAGATCCTTCCTGAGGCCATAGGGCTATAAAAACTTATCTTGCAAATAGCTGTAAGCTTTGCTGTTACTTTCATTCCTCTATGCTGGTGTGAATCATCGCTTAGGCCTGTATATGATAGTAATAATATTACTTATTGATATTTGAACGTTTTTGTACTCTGTGTGAAAGAATTTCCCACTGCGATGAATAAATAATTTCTATTCTATTCCATTCCATTTAATTCCATTCCATTCTATTCTATTCTATTCTATTCTATTCTATTCTATTCTATTCTATTCTATTCTATTCTATTCTATTCTATTCTATTCTATTCTAATAAACAGTCTACCCATGAACCATACCATAAATGGAAGAGACATTTTTAAATCTTACAGATAAGAAATGAACCAGACTGGAACCACATCAAGAATGCCGATCATCCTGCAGAAGCACCAGTCTGATTCCTGAAATTTGAGTTATGTGGAGAATCAATTTAGCCCCCAGGAAAAATGACTTTTAAGTTTATTTCGGACATGTTGGAACAACAACAAAGGCAAACTAAACTAAACTAAACTAAAGTAAACTAATCCAAACTAAACTAAAAATACAATAAATAAACAAAAAAAGTTTCACGTTTTAACTTTAAATCCCCTCTCCAGTTTTAACCCTGATCTCTGCTATAAAAAAAAATATGCTTCGAATAATTGTAGGAAGTTGGCTGTTTATTGTTGTTATACATTATTTGTGTTGTGTTCTTAACATCATGGATTACTCTCAACAGACAGGTGTTTTCCCTGCTGTTTTTAAAACGGCAGCGCCTTCTGAAGAAGAGAAATGTAGACCTTAACACTCTTGATAATTACCAAGCAGTATCCAACTTACCATTTTTATGTTACATTTTTAGAAAAACTGGTTTTAATCCAATTAAATGACTTTTAAAATAGAATCGATATTATGGAGAAAAATCGGTCTGGTTATAGGACAAATGACAGAGACAGCTCTTGTAAAAATTTTAATGACATCAGGCACTGTTCTTAACTGGTTCATCTCCTATCTCTCAGATTGTCTATTTTATGTAAGTATGACTACTTGGTCCTCGTGAACCGATTAAAATCAAGTGTGGAATTCCCCAAGGTTCAATTTTAGGTCCAACGCTTTTTAATCTTTATATGCTTCCACTCGGGGACGTCAGCAGGAGACATGGCATCAGCTTTCACAGCTATGTTGATGATACGCAGCTTCACATTGCCGTGTCTCCTGATGACACAGGGCCATTAGACGTGTTAAAAACCTGGGTGTTCCCTTTGACTCTGAGCTGGATTTTATTCTACACCGTCTACCTTTAACTGGCCATGCAAATCCCTTTTACTGTCACCAAATACCATGCATTTATTTTATTTTTCTAAAGTTTAATGATAATCTATTTATGCTCAACCGCATTTTTAGTTTGCACATTTCACCACTGATAGTGCTCAGCTTTTGATATAATAGTAATATAATTTATATAGAGCAAGTCCCAGCATGTTGTAAATACTGGGACTTCATGTTCAGCCAAGAGAAACTAAAAAAGGATCTTTCCTCTCTACAATAGTTTAAAAACCAGCATTTATGACAGTATGAGGGTGTTTTCGTGCCCAGTTAAACCTACCTGTAGACCAGGTCTGCTCATGTATGAACACATCTGACCCATTGTTGAACAATAAGGAGAACACAAGCAGATCAAGTCCTTGATCAGGAAAGAATGAAATGACCTTTTAAGTAGTTGATAGCTGAGGTGCTGTTGTCTTTATTAGGAGAAAGCGTTCAGAGTAAGGATACACCAATACCAGTATTGAGTATCAGGTCCAAAACTGCACAGAGTACTCGTACATGGATAAAAATCCCCAGTACAATCCGACGAGTACTATGTGACGTCATGCATCAGCAACGTGACCCGCAGGTAAGCTGGAGAGCACGTGCGATGTCCACGATTTGGAGATTTTTTTTAATATCAATTCGAATGACAAACGTAAAGTATACTCTAAAATCTGATTTGCCAAAATATCAAGAACAAATAAAAGATGGTTGATACAACACCAGCAGCTTAATCACCAGAGCAGTGTTAGCTCAATGTCGCTCATTAGCGAGGTGAGCTACATGCTAAAGAGTGTCAGGGCTCACACACCAGCGCACTGGCCTGACTGTAAAGCTGTTGGAGGTGGTTTGCAGGGATTCACAGCCTTCACACATTCTTGAAGAGCATGGAGTAAATTAGGCTTCATGGCATTTAGTCATTACTCGGTATCGGCAAGTAGCTACAGGTTTGTATTCAAACTTGTACTCATCCTTTTAAAAAAAGTGGAAACAGTGAATGCCGAGTTGGAAGTGATAAAAGAGGAGCCGAAGCAACATGTTCATGTCACGTGGTTACTTTTTCTTGTAGATTTTGTTTCAACATTGGCTTTGTTGTCTGTTCTCAATTAATTACTAATTGTCTCAAAGCAGAATTATAATTTGAGTTTCTTGTAGGTTTTTTTTTTTTTTTTTTCTTCGTGTGTAGATGACATGACAGAAACAAGAGGAAATGAGTGAGGTGGTCAGACGATATTCAGCTGTCTGGATTTTGCCTTGTGGAAACAGTGACAGTTAAAAGGGTTCACAAAGCAAGAGAAAAAAGTTTCAGACAACACAAGCACTGGCTTGACATCTTTGACAAATAACCCTCACTGTGGTTATAAATCATGAAATTAATGACACTCTTCAGAAACATTCAACCTGCATGCCGTCCATTAGCAGTAATGGGCCTGTTGTGACAGGTTATGCAAGTGCTTTGTGTACATAAACAGACGTGAGTAAAACCTTAACCCTGTACATGGGAGATGAGCGGACGCACAAGCAGCTCCTCTCTCTGTCTCTCACCGTCTCTCACCCCTCCTCATCTCTACCTGTCTCCTCCCCCTCCGCCTCCTCCCTGGCTCCAGAGCCTCTGAGGGGGGGAGGGCCTTCTCAATTTCCCTCTTGCCCAGAAAAATCAATATTGGGAGGCGGCCTGAAAGACCTTTCACAGGAGTATTACAGCACAGCCCGGCACTCCGATAAGCCTCCTGTTACGTTCTCCCGGGACGGGGCTGGCCAGGCCCAGGCTCCCCACCTGGGGGGGAAAGCATTCTGCTCCGGCCGCAGGGAAGAGCGCCATAAAGGGCAAGACGTAGATCACAAGTCTATTGGTGTGGGCTATTAGTAACCTTAGAGTCCCTGACCTGTGACTAGGGTCCTGTGCTGATTCCCACACACACTCACAGAGTGGGAGGTAACAACACACAAAAAAAACACAGTTTATGACTATAAAGAGCTTTGTCATGCCTTGAAGAGAGCGAATAATGCGCCTCCCTTGGTTTTGTTTTGTTGTTAATGTATGCACCATCACAGGGAGAGTGAGGAGCGGAGCATTTACTGTATCGTCGTCACGGCTGTAGCAACTCCATCAGACCCTCCCACAAATACAATTCAATCAGTGATACTCGGACCACACACACACACACACACACACACACACACACACACACACTGAGAGGATTAACAATGCTAAACCACTGGTATAACCTGCGGACCATAGTAGCATGTTGGAAAGTTTAGAAACCAACTTTTAAGAGAAGGTGGAATATGGAACACATTGAAAATGTTGTCTCATTAAATCACCAAAGAAACACGTGAGAAGAATACTCTCAAACTTCAACATTATATGGTTTTAGTTCTCAAAACGTCACAGTAAAAGCCTCATCTATTTGCAGCAAAACAATGCCACACTACATTGTGCAGGCATTGAATTATGGGTGCTGAACTAACCTGACGTGGAAACCAGGGTGGCACCCTGTTACCCTCTTGAAACGTGGCAACTCATAACCTGTTTCAACACTTAATGATTGAAATTGATTTAAAGAAATTTACTTCTCCATCTTTTGAGCAGCCTGGAATCCATCTATCCATCTTATCATCTTATCCTGTGCAGGGTCGCGGGTTACGCTAAAATCTAACAGCTGCGTCACTATGTGGTCAGCCTGGAGTACATCAATACAAAATTGCATTGTAATAATTCCCTGCGTAGATAGATGCGACACACTTCCCTAGCCTTCAAGGCTGTTGGAAGTGTGCTTAGTCTCGACTCAGGGGCCACGAGACGATGGTTTACGGCAACTAATAGCCTTTGCATATTGTTTGTTTATGGAAAATGAATTGGGCTTTATGACATTTAACAGTACTTGTGTCGGTACTCAGTATCGGCAAGTGGCTAAAGGGTAGTTGTCATAGTTGTACTTGTCCTTTTAAAATATGTTTTTGGCGTATCCCTGATTTATGTCATTGGGAAATGAATGAAAATGTAACATCTCATCTGAAAACATCCAACACCATTAAATCTGGTTTGTAAATCTGACTTACACCCCCTTACTTTTATAATTATGTTGTTGGTTTCGTGTAATGATACCTGTCAACAATGTATTTTGACACAATATATGCCCTGTATGTTCTGCCATCGTGAGTCCTGGACCTTGATGCAACTGTACAGGCTGATGTATTCATTTAGAGGGTCAAGCTGGATTCAATTTAGATAAAATCAGACATTGGGGAAGCAATGTCAGGCAGTTATAAATGTAACTGGGAATAGTCACTTTGTGTGCTGCAATAAGTCAAAGAAGCTTTCCATCATGAGGCCACAATCATCCCGTACAACACTCCCTAAATGTTTGCATTTGTGGATGAACTATGTAGTTTGGTACAGGATGGACCTGAGCAGCAATGGTTCTTTATCATCTGGGACAGTTTTCCTTTCCATGGAGCTGCTGGGCTCTGACTCTGGTTCACAAACAAATTTCAGCACAGTATTTAGAGTATTACCCTTTACTCTCAGTTTCTGTGCCCAATAGGAGAATTTTTCCCAGAATGGCACTAGAAAGCATTTTACCAGCAACCACATGTCAGGATGCCTGTTCTAGAAGTGATGGAAAAGGCATGCAGAGACACTGAGGTGAGAAAAATGCCAAAGTCAGTTTTGACATACAGTATAAAAGGACAGCGGATGAATCTTATCCACTAAGGGTTTGTGAGTTTGTGAGTATGAAAATGGGCTCAAAAGGGATAATGTACATATATAATAATGTACAATGTGATTCGCTGTGCCTAAAACTGCTTGCATATTTCGTGTTTGCTTCTGTTTAAAAAAGGAGGTGAAAACCTGCTTGACCTTCAGCACACATGCTGCTGATGTCTGGAGGAATTTTATCAGCTGGCTTGCCAGAACTTCTATTTGTGGACATTATTATGACACTTTTTTTGTGTTGGAACTCAGACTTTGACATTTTTTTCTTACCAAATTTAGTTTGTGCACTAAATAAGCACTCCGAGAGGTTGCTGAGAGTCCGGCTGAATTTGAAAAATCATGCATAATGCACCAGCTCCAATAGAAGGTTTTTAAGGG
>OMNM01064871.1:8570-19752 GCA_900302745.1 Parablennius parvicornis | reverse complement strand
CCCCCCTCTCTCCCCCGGGGCAAAATGTGACTGCATTGATTGTGTATTGTATGAGTATTATTCGTGGAAGCACTGGAGCTCATCCAAAAAGAACCAACATCCATCACGTTGCGCCTCCGTTATCAATTCTCCATTATAGTTCAATTAAAGCTCAGGAAATGCTGAAATATCTCGTCCCATTAGTTACGTAGTAACACATTTGACATTTGTCTCACATAAAAGTAAAAATGCGTTGGAAAAAAAACAAAGTGTTTGATGCTTTGTTAGTGTGAACTGTTCAGTCTCTTTCAGCGTACTTGCGTGTGAATTTCCCACATTTTTCTTCTTTCACAGTCTTTTCCATTATAGCTTGCAGAGTTTGCAAATGGGCCGAGTGCAAATCGTGTTGATAGCAGTTTTGTTTCCTTAATATTTACAAAAAAAATCTACAAAAGAAAAAAACTAAATACATTGTAAAATGCTTTCAAAATGCAGTTTTTCTTTATAATAGCTGCATTATGTGAGACAAAGATGTTGTTCTTTGCCAACAGTGAATTTCAAGCAGAAATCAGACATTTTTATTTAATTAAAGTGCAACTTGGGCTGCCATTTTCCTTCACCAAATTCTTTTTAAGTGTAAATCAGATCACATGCAAGACTCGGGATGCATTTTGTTTCCACTGTCAACACCCTGATAACCTCCATGGAGCACAGAAAGCACTTTCTTCACTTTAAAAAAAGCAATTGTAAATAAAGTATGTAAAGAATTGTACACCATATCAATAAAGCACAGTTGACCTTTATCTAGAAGATTCCTGATTGATTTATTGATCAAATGTGGCTTCATCAGTTACAGTTTGGTGCTGTGTAGTATTAGACCTTACTGACAACAGCTTTATAACCCTCTGTTATAAATGGCACAATGAACAGCAACACAGCTCCAATATTTAACCAAATAATTCAATCTACAGTTTAATTGTGTTCAAAAATATACTTGTGAACTCTGGATGTGACTGCGTGACGGTTAAACTAGCTGTTGACGCAGATTTTTTTTTTTTCACAAGTGCTAATTGGCAGATAAGAAACGAAAACTTTGTCACAATCAGCTGAAAATGTGCTTGCGGGTTGAATTTGTCGAGCACTGCCCGTCACGACTTAACCTGTTTTGATATACAATATTACTGATTTGATTTTACTCTGTCGTATTGCTATTTCAACTTCTATGCTCTTTACTCTCGGTTCATTTCCATGAGGAGCTATGCTACAACAATTCCACTCTGGGATTAATAAAGTGTTTCTATTCTATTCCATCAACGTGGTTCACAGTCTCACACTATAACTAGTTCACACACTGTAATGCGACAATCTAAGCAGTGTACCTTCTCTCTCTCTCGCTGCACCAGCCCCCAGCGCCTCCCGAGGGAGTCACTCCAACAGACAGGACCAATTTTCTGCTAATTGGGCCTCAGGAAATTGCTCCTCGTTTTAATTTACTGTTGGACAGCCATGAAGCCATGTGATCCTCCGATGCTTTTCCCTGCTCCCTCCCACTATCTGGAGTGCAGGTGTGAGGGTGAGAGACACACACACACAGCACAGCACCTTAAACCCTGGCTCGCTTTGGAAAAATGAAACGGTATGCAAAGAGGGGGGGAGGCTGACTCTGAGCTAAAAGGTTAACTCGCCGTGACGGCCAGATGCATTCAATACGACACGCTTCGGGTTTGTAGTTCAGACGCTTGCACAGCAGGGATGTGTCTTAAATTTTCTTGGATGAAATGACAAAAGTAATCAACGTGATTCCATCCCCCCTCAACAAACACAGACTGTCACAATATTATCCAAATCGCCAGAGCGCGGCGTACAGAAGTGTCCAAACAGGAAGTGGATTCACTGGAAGAGAAAATGAAGGTTTCTTATCGGGCGATGACAGCCGACTGTGACATCACAGGGATCAAGTGACCATTTCTAACCGGGCTGCATCGCCTGGAGGAGAGTCCAGATAAGATTAATGGCCGCACAGTGACAAAACTAACACAACAACTGTAACATTAGTAACAGAGATTGCTCTGTTAGCAATTACCACGAGCAGTCTGGGAAAATCTACACCACACTTAAGATTTAAAACCTTGATATTGATAGATGGATGAGATATTGGTCCCACTCCTCCTGAATGTCTATATTTTACATGCAAATCCATTTTTACATCCATTTTAAGTTGATAACATTTTTTATTTATGACAGCTCTGGATGGATTAAGTTACTTTAGGGTGGATCGTAAGTTGCATTGTGTATTAATCCCATCAGGTGGTTTTAATTTCAACATCTGTTTGGTAGTTGTTTGTATCCTGGAAAGTTTATTTATTAACTCCATAAATTTAATAGAAAAAATGTGCGACTCTTTTCTGTTTACGAATCATAAAACTTGTGCTCGTCCCCAGCACTGCGACTAATTCCCATCATATGAAAACGTCTTTTTCACCGTTGACTTGTGTATGTCATCGTGGATTTATTAGGCTTAGTTTATTTCTGCAAGCCTCGTGCTGCTGACCTCATCGACAACTATTTATTTTTGCAAATGAAAAGGTCAAGCCAACCCCCGTTCACCAATTTCCACTTCAAGGACTTCAAGGATGAATTGTTGACAATTTGTCGTGTCGTCAGAAGACAAAGAGACATTCCTGCACTCCAACACCAAATAATGGAAAATTTGTGCCGCAGTCCTTTTGTCAAACAGCATTCATCATTTTCAGTTTTGTTTCGTATGAGCAAAATGACAAATAGTGGGTTTGGAAATTGTGACACTTCACTGGCAGCTTGTGAAAAATATGAAAAAAGGTCACTTTATATGGCTGCGTGCCATTAAAATGTTAAGTAACATCTATTGCTTATGTTTACAGCGTTCTATAAGCAGGTGCATAATGTGGTGGAAATTATTTAAAAACTTCAGTTTCATTGAAAATGTTAATAGAAAATGCCTGAAGTTGTGTTCGAGAGTCAAAATACAATAAAACAAAGATAAAAGTCTGTGGAGGAATGCTGCACACTCAGACTATGCTGAGCAGTCCATAAACACGTGTTGCAGAACGACTGAATACAACCTTGCTTGACATTCACACCCCCGCATGCACGACACCCCCTGGGCCAACTCTGACCCTCGCCGTGGGTTCATTTGCATCAACAAATCAATACGCGCAAACGTGTTTGCGCAGAATTCATCTATCGCTGCCCATCAATACCGACATGTTGGCCGAGCCAAACATCCATCAGGCGGACTGACGTGTTTTTGAGTCCGTGCAGCATCATCCATCTAGAGCAGGACTTTTATATCTCCAATGACCTAATATGAATCGATAAGTCGTGTTTTCAAACATCCTCCGATATGCAAAGCTGCACTCGAACACCAGCGGTGACCTCCATTCAAGGACCTCAAAGCAATCACGTCGAAGACCTGCCTCTATAGAAAGAATGGCCTTTCTAATATTGATGTTCTTTGCAGTGGGCCACCGTAAACAAGCAGGAAATGGAGTTTAGCATGAGTTGTAATGGTGTTCATCGATCCGGTGTTTGCAGGGATTAGTAACAAAAAAGGCGAGTGAAGTGGGCGGGCATGATAAACCTGCAGTGTTTGGTTAGGTGTTTTGTCTGAGTATGTGTGTGAAATGGCACAAGTGTAAATGGAGGGAAGGGAACACACACACACACACACACACACACACACACACACACACTTAAAGGCATACACATTCATGCATGCAGACCATCAAAAATACCTTCTTTGTCTAGCACTCTTTTAAAAGCACACACACACACACACACACACACACACACTGAGCTCATTACATCCACCCTGCTGCCTGATGGCTGCTTGACAACTTAGCACCTTCAACTTACTTTCACACTTTCCAAACTTCCTAACGGCTTGGCCTCGGAGCACAGCGAAGCTTATTCACTCGAATCCTCAGTGGACGGGCAGAAAAAAAAAAGAAAGAAAAAAAAAAAAAAACTCCCCCAAAAACCCGTCTCAACAAAAATCCACTGTATCTTATCAGCTTGAACTCCTGACTTTCTCCTTGTACTTTAATTGTTCAAACACTGGACAAACAATGCAGTTTGAAAACACTTCACAACAGAAATGGAGAACTTTTTCACCCCCAAAGCAAACAGGGGGTTTCTGTTGTGACCAAAATCTTCATCCATCATGCAGATAGGTATGTGTCCCTCGAGGGGACTCCAGCACTCTGTGGCTGTTGCAATAAAGTAGACCTATCAGTCAAGATGGAGCAGACTTATTACCGTCTGTGTGGCCTCCTAATGCTTTACACACCCTGTAAACCTCCTGCTGCTGCTGCTCACTGTGCAATAACACCACTGTTTAAAACATGGATTTAGAGACAGCGGGAGGCAAACCCCAGGGTTGCAGTGCAGAGAAAAGGGGGTGAAATGCAGTCAGGCTTTACAAATTGAAACGGTCACTGGTGACAAATTTACCAAAATGTTTCCACATCAGAATGAATATATGTATAATAAGCTATAATAAGCAGTCTGGTGTCCTTTATGCTGCACATTTTCATTTTGTTTTCATTTTTGTTTTAATGTCAAAAGATGAATTAATGGAAAGGACAATGGATGAGCACAACGAAGCTAAAATAAAACGTTGCACCGCAGTGCGGTCGCCATAGGAAGACTGTGGCTGCATCAACAGCACAAGGACACTTTCCAAGGATGAAGCAGCACTGCAAAGGCAAATGGACCTTTTTTTCTGCTCCTTTATGCTTTTGAAATATTATTTGCTCATATTAGAAAACCATTTTCTGCCAAACCTGAACAGCCTTTAAATTAAATTATTTGAGGACTCTGTAAAGGACGAAATAATCATCCAGCATAAATGAGACATTTTAACACACTAGCCTAATTTTTCTGCAATGCATAAATTATTTCACAAAAGGTTAAGTCTTGGCAAATAGCTGAATTACTCGACTTTCAGAGTTACCGCCTAAAAGCCCAAGTGCTTCATCACAGCGCAGGTCGGCGTAAATCACGACGAGTATTTTCACGCAGCACACCTGAACCAACCATTTCGAAACCTGGTGCGTTCAATGGAGCGGCAGGTCATCTGCACTGTGTTCGAGAGAGAGAGAGAGAGAGAGAGAGAGAGAGAGAGTAGAGCCATATATTCCACCTGGGTGGCGAGTAGTAAAGATACAGTAGGAGATCAGTGGGAAGGAATGTTGTGGATTTATGCACGTCAGGTATCACCTGTCAAAGAGCGGGAAGATATACAGGCTGAGCTCCGTAATGAAGAGGCCACAGCTTGTAAATGAGGTTTCCATATTCTCGGGATCGGGCTCTTTTCTTCCAGTTTGTCACACCTGCCTTCCCTCACACTTGATCACCGTCTCAACTCGGGTCTTCAGAGGTGAAATGTTCCTCTGAACTCTGTGACTTGGAGTTCACTGGGAGAATATGACTAATGTGTCCCTCACACCTTTCTCCGATTTGTTTTACTGATTAAGCTTTGGCTTAAGTTGAAGGCTGTGAATGTGTGATTTCACTTCTTTCTGTGTTTCTGTCGATTCTGCCAAGTATTATTTCTAAAAAGAGAAAAAAATGAAAATAGATTTGTTTTGAAAAGATATCAGAAGACCAAAGGAAAGATGAAGAATAAATTGAGAATAGAACTAATATAAAGTTTGTCAGAAGCAAAGCTTTATGAATACAAACAGATTTATTTTAGGAAAGAATAATGAATAGAATAAATGCAAAATATAATGCAAGGTCATAATAAATGCTACAGTTGTATCAGTAAAACAAATTCACTAACATCTTTCAGCAAATCTCATTTATTGCCTTTGACAAAAGTTTATCTTAATCGAAAAGTTTATTCCTACATGAGAGTGACTTTGTCGTTCACTTTTACTCTCAACATATGAAAAGTGACAACTCTGTTTCACAAAGATTTAGAAATACATGAATTTGATGTCTTTTCCAGTCGGATGGTGATGTCACTATGCAGCGGAGATTATATTTTATGCCCCGCTCCAGTAAGGAGCACAATGTAAATTTCAACTGCTGTACATTGGGGTGCACTGTTGAGACACTTTGACATCAGTCTGTCCTTCGCACAGCTTTGAGATTTAAGGCCTTTATTGTTCTGGTTTGTGGTTGCGGTGGTCCACTGGGTGCATGGCATAAACCTACATGACTGGAGAATAAACCAAGAGCTTCAGCCATTGCTGTGTCACCTATTTCTCCAGTTGCTACCTGGATTACTGGCTGACTTTAGGTTCAGAAAGACGCAACAACAGCAAATTATCTTTGAGATGCCAAAATATGACGATGGTTTTTACGGTTTTACCTCATTGTTTGAGCCATTGCTTTCCATTTAAGTGAAACATTACATATCATACATTTCAGTAACGTAGACAAAGAAGATGGGAGGTAATTCACCTCCTCCTCCAAAGAATCATTGACAATTTTGACTATTAAAGGAAGCCATGACCAGAATCAACACAAAGATTCAAACTTGATATATATGAAGCCTTCAAAGGGAAAATGCTTTCTCTCTAAAAGTAGAACTGCAAATCTGTATCAAGTGATTCAAACAGAGTTTGTCAGCTCTAATCAAGCAATACTAACAATAGCAAAACCTTACCTCGCATGTAAATGAGCTTTTTTAACGTCACCACCTTGATGTGCAACAGCAGCTTCGAAATGTTGGAGAATAATGGTTTTGTTTTTTTCCTGTCTCCAATAGATTTTAGTGGAACAAACTGCCTCTGCATGTTTGGCTTGCCCCGACACTGCCTGTTTGTCAGATCTGATCTGAAGACACATTCTTTCTCGCAGGCTTTTAACTCAGTGTGAAAGTCGTTTCTTTTCATGTCTTTTCATTGTTCTATTTACACTTTTGTATTTCTTGAGATTTTGCAGCACTTTGTTCAGTGGCTGCAGTTTCTGAACGTGGTCCATAAATAAATTAAACTTGACTCATTAAAGAGATAAATCTATCATGTCAACACCTTAAACTGCAGATGTGGGTGCTGAGCATTTACATGACAAGTGTAATAAATATAAAAAAAAAGTTACAGCCTTCAGGCTGCATAAATATAAACAGCCTGACTCAACTTCTGTGCAATATCACTTTTATGGTCTAAAACCCCCAAAAAATCACATCGATCCTACTAAACACAAATGTTTTATGTCTCGCAATTTATGCCCAGTGTCATCTTCCACTGTGGGAAGTCATGAACTGTCCTGCTGAGTAGTAAATGCTCAGAAAGTAGCAAAGTTATGGAGTCAGGTGGTAAATATGTTTTGGTGGACCCGTCGTAATAGATGCGATTTTTTTTTTTTTGTAATCGACTATCTGAAACTTTAGACATATTTTATACTGCTGCTTAAAGTCTCGTTCAAGTTCAGGTCTGGAAGTCTTTCTGTACATATGTGGGTTTCCAACTCCATTTTTTATATTTTATTTGTAATTTTTCTTGACTGCACACAGTAACATTACTATTCTGAAGTCAAGGTGGAATAGTCACCACTTTACGCTTTAACAAAATACTCTGCTCGTCTTGTGCCGAAACATTCACCAAAGATCACAAATAAAAGTAAACTAAAGTTTTTTTGGTTCGATTTTCTGTTGGTTTTTTTTGCAGTCTGTACAAAAGCGTGGTTTAACACGAGCCGGCGTCCTCACTGAACAACCACTTTTCCACCACACAGCACCAGAAAACGGTCACAGAGGCTGAGCTCAGACAGCAACAAACTTATGACCGAAGCCAAGTTTTGTTATGTTTACAGACTATATAGCTTACTTCTTGTTTTTTGTAGTCGTAGCGAGTAGTTTTCTTAGCTACCATAATCTCTCAGGATTTAGCAACATTAGTGAAGCTCCATTTGGAAGCAAAACAAAATAAAAATTTTAAAAAAGGTTTACGCATTTACAGTTTTTTCTGTGATATTCAATATGCTGATTATCAACATAGAATCATATGTTTTAATTTAGAGGCACTTAATCACCTTATTTCAAGCTTGGTTTTTTTTTTTAATACATTTCCTTTTTTCATCAATTCCCTAAGTTTTGAATGACGATGCATAAAGATGCATAAAGCCACAAAATCTCTAGGAAAAATTGTCACATTCATTCATTTGTTTGCAGGCAACCACAGACCTGCACAGAGGTTTTAGTGTTTTAGTTACCAAATCAAGCCAAACAGGAACACTTGCAACCACACAGATTTTCCCGTGTTTATTCTGAGGAGGGAAAAAACAGGGGATGACAAGCAAGTTTCTGATAGAAGTCATTGGCGGTGCAGTCAAAAACAATCGGAGGAAGGGAAACTCCCAATTCGACAGAAGGACGCATCATTGCATAATATGATCCATCTGTTTATTGTCCAGGTGAAGTCACTCTTGATCTGGGAGGGCTCGTTGTTTATGTAGACCCCGGTGATGACAGCTTCAAGCTAAAATCCATCCCGCTCTTTTCTCCAACTCACAATAAACATTAGAACATTTATTTGTTAGTGCTGCCGGTTCTGTTTTTGCTATTACCATTCACCCGTTACACCACTACTTTTAGAGCTGAACACGCTGCTGCTTTTTCTATTGACTGGAACTTTATTTGTTGTAACATTATTTTATTTGGCAACAATACCACAGTTGTCTTGTAATTTATTGGCAAAAAAATAACAAGAATGTAATATTAAAAGCTTTCCCACAAAACCCAAACATTTGGAAAAAAAATGATTTTGTATTTTTTGATAGATCTGAGTGCTTTTTTATGGTGGGCGGTTATTATATACAGAAAAACAAACTTTCCAACTCCATCAAAGCAAAGGAAGATGCTGAGATTAGAGAGCAGGTGCTGTGGTCAGCTATTATTCCCTCCGTCTCCTGGGCCTCGGCGGTCCAGGCAGGAAACACACTGCTGATCCCACCGACAGCCAAAAGCAACTATTTCAGGTCATCTAGTGAAGGACTGCCTGCTTCTCCCTTGCATCATTCACTACATGCTCTTTCCTTTACCTGAGAGATTTGGGGCCGCAGAACATCAGAGGTCAAGAAAACACAACAGCTTCATCTTGATACCCATCACCTGTCATTTTATGACCCAGGTAATGCACTTAGGACGGCCAAGAGAGCCTCGGGGTGTTTCTCTGTTTTAAGTGTCCACAGTCCAAACTCCTTAAAATATCACCGGGTTCCCCCGAGGCGTGGTGCACCGGCGACCTTTGACCGAAAGGGTCAGCTAACTAATTAGCCGACACCTCTACGGAGGGGAGGAATGCTCCGTGCTGAGGGCGAGAAAAACAGAAGTGAGATCCGTCAAATCCCTTCACCGAGACTATAAACATTCGCAGGATGATACTTGAAAACAGGTGACTGTTATGAGGGTACCGCCACTCATGTGTGCGATACAGTAGTGCCAAGTTGCAAATGACGGGAGGGAGAGGGGGTTTGTTTGTGAATGAGCGCTAAAAGCGGTTGCGCTGACAGACTTTTGTGTAAAGTTGAATGTGTTTATCTCTTTGCCTGCCCACATGAAGTCATTTGTTGCAGTCATTGTTTTGTTTTTTTACTGGAAAGTACCTTTTTCTTCCCAAAGTGTCTGCGGCTGGTTGCTCAAAGCGGTAGAGTCTAATTTCATGTGTTTAGATGAAGGGTATGAGCCGCTTCTAATGACATATAATGGTCTGTGTCCTACAGGACTTTATTGGCTTTTTCAAGGGCATAATGATAGTCAATGGCCATGCATTACATTTCAGACCACGGCCCCCATTAGGTCCAGCAGAATCTTCCATCTTCTGCGTTACTGCTTGAAGCCAATAGAGGATCCTATGTCATTGTCAAAATGCTGTCCCTCAGGTACAGGAATCAACTCCAGGCCACCTTGACACAGAATTCAACATGATTGATGGTAATTGCCTTTTTTGAAATGCCACGGCCACTGAAGACTCTTTTTTCACCTTTTTCCTCTCGGTCTTTCATAAAGACTATCGCTAAAACACTTTACCTGCACCGCATGGGGAAATTGGTAGGCATTGAAGGAATTGGAAAAAAAAAAAAAAAACGCCTGACACATTCACTTCTCCTTACCAAACGACTTAATTATGCTGATGACATGTTGCGATTCATTGGCCTATTTGGATGCGGTGGCTGTGGCTGAGCAGTGCCAGATTTAGAAAAGGATAAAAAGACTATTGTGTGAGTGTGAGGATGAACGGGACAAATATAGAAGGAAAGGCATTTAAAACTGAAACCAGATGTGTGTCTGTGAGTGTGCAAATGTGGCCCTTGTTTCAAGCCCGGACTGCCGACCATGCCAACGCTCAGCCAGACATTGTTTTTAAGAGTGTGGTCTGCAAAAAGGTTTGTTCGGTAGAATTAAAATAAAGACTAAAATGAGTAAGATGGTGGGCTGAAAAACGTGTAAGAAACTGGTTGAGGCTTTAAATTCCTTGGTTAATGTGTTGTCAACAGAGGTGAAGGGAACAGAACATATCGGAATATCCTCTCTTGACTCAACCGCACAGGCTACATTGAGAGAACAGAAAATGTCAAAACATGACATCCCACATTATCATCACTGTGGCGAAGAATGGGAACATCATGCCGTGTTGACCTGCATGAGAACATCCTCAGTTGCTCTTCCTTATCAGTGAACGATCAAAGCTAAGCAAAAGAAAACTAAATGGTGAAGCTCTGGCATTGCTCATGACATAGGGAGACTCATTTTGTTCCTACTTCACAAATGTCCCTTCTTGTCATACCTTGAATACTTCCAGCCACGCCAAATAAAATCGTTCCAGGTGCACCAATGAAAAGGACGGCCCCGGCTTTCCTAAAAGAGGGGCCAAGGGCCTTTAAAGCGGAGCGGTGTGAATTCAACCAGGCTTTGTATGAGGTGTGGAGTATTGGCCAGTGGCCCCTGTGAAGGCTGAGTGCCCCCCTCTCACAATACCAAGTGGTGTTTTACAGACAGGTGTCTGCTAACGGTTACAACACATGGCAGATTTATTCACTTTAGTACTGTTTGGATGAAGCTCCTGTTGGCAGTAGTGTTTCGTAGGCTGAACTCCTGCTTCTCCTTAGTTACGGGACGTCCAATAAAAACAGTTATAAGACTGCATGAGTTCAAACCAGAGCAGAAATATCAAATCACATGAATCCACTCATAAAAAAACATCTATTTTCTACA